>RJWH01003309.1:0-102904 GCA_004363575.1 Solenodon paradoxus | reverse complement strand
AACCTCATCTGCTGCATGACCTGCGTCCAGTCCGAGACAGTAATAACGTCTTCATAAAAACAGTATCACTTAGAAAAAATTTCCTTTAAAAAATGCAGATCGATGTCTGGATGGTGACTCCATAGGACGCACTTTCGGGTCGCTCCCCACAGACTCTTAAGAAAAACAAAACAATCACCTGTTTTCCTGAGACAAACGCCAAGAAACAACTGGCACTTTGGCTGGACATGGTCAGCTGACGGTCAGTGGTGGGTGAGGGCACCCAGAGTGGCGCTCAGGGGTCTCTGGAGGCCCGATGGCGGAGGCGGGGATTTCGGGGCCAGCTGCGGAGGCCGCGGGGGCGACCTGGGAGGGGTGGAAGGAGGCCAGCGCACCGGGAGCCCAAGCGGTGACACTGCTCCGGCGCGGCCATGCTGGAAACCGGCCAAATCAAGTCCCCTCCACCACCATGTCCCGCCAGAGCCGGTCCGCGGAGTGAAGCCCCGCCCACCGCACATCCGCCCGCAGGAAACCCCGCCCACCGCACATCCGCCCGCTGCAAGCCCCGCCCCGGAACTCCGGGAGAAGACCGCCCAAACCTCAACGCTACCCACTAGCGCCACTTGTGGGTAGAGCTGAAACTGCAGCGCGACTGCCAGTCCCGAGAAGTCAAACCTAGAAACGCCGGGAAACCGAACCCTCAGGAATATACGGAAATATACAGAATGCCGAATAGAGCAAAGGCACAGAGAAATATAAGTGAAGGGATGGCGCCAATAAAAAACACGGGAAAATCTGAATATACCAGACATGTATAAATTACCTGAAGAGGAATTTAGGGTAACGGTGATGAACATACTCATGAGAATCCAGAAATCAGTAGAGGCAGCAAACAAGAATGTCAGGAAGCGAAGAGAAGAATTAAAACAAGAGATCAAAAAATTCAAAGAACCAAAGACAGCATTCAAGACCTCTGGAATAGCATCAGAAGGAACAACATTTGCATCACAGGGGTCCCAGAGGAAGAGAGAGAAAAGGAGGCAGAAATCATATTTGAAAAATTACAGATGAGAACTTCCCCAATTTGAAGAATGAAGCAAGCCTCCAGATCCAGGAAACTCAAATAGTTCCTAATAAAAGAAACTTAAACAGAAATACACCTAGACACATCATCATCAAAATCTCAAAAATACAAGATAAAGAAAAACTATTAAAAGTAGCCAGAGAAAAACATGTCACATACAGAGGAGCCCCCATAAGATTGTCAATGGATTCCTCAAATGAAACTCTACAGGCCAGAAGGGAATGGCATAATACATTCAAAGTACTGAAAGAAAAGGATTTCCAACCTAGAATACTATACCCAGCAAGATGATCATTCAGAACTGAAGGAATGATAAAAACCTTTTCTGACAAGCAAAAGTTAAAGGAGTTCATCATCACAGAACCAGGTTTGCAAAAAATATTAAAGGATGCTCTATAAAGCGTAAAGAAACCCCACAGAAAAAAAGAGTAAGACAGCAAATGTTAAAAGTGGGGAGGAAGAGAACAAAAATGTGGGTGGTTAGAGTGAGTGGAAGACTAATATGCTTTCAAATAAAACTAGGTAGTAAACATAGAACTGTGAATGCTGACTTCAGGGCAACCTCAAAATACATCCCCAGGGAGAAAGCAAAGAAGAAAACAAAAGGTGAAATCAGTCAAAACATAACTGCACCATCTGACCTAAAAAGAGAAAGAGAACAAAGTCATCATCTGCAACAACATACAAAAGACAAATTATAAAATAACACTAAGCAGCTATATGTCAATAATCACCCTAAACGTTAATGGACTCAACTCAGCAGCTGAACAGCACAGAGTGGCTGAATGGATTAAAAAGCATCACCCAAGCTTCTGCTACACAGCCCTTAGAAGAGAGGAAATCCTGTCACTGGAATCAACATGGATGGAACTAGAGGGAATAATGAAACAAGTCAAAGGAAGAAAGATAGAAACCAGATGAATAGACAAAGGAGCAGATAAAACAAAACCAACCCTGAAACATTTGCAACAGAACTGAGGTCACCAAAAGGGACTAGGACAGGCCGGGGCACATGGTGGCGGAGCCCACTGGACAATGATGAGGAACACTTGGTGATGTGTGGAGGGCAGGGTGTGCTGAAATATATCTAAGAAATGGGGAACCTATACATAGGAAATTCTTTTAATGTGTAGATAGTTACTACAGTAAAAAATAAATTAAATAAAAAACAATTCGCAAGGAAACAGGTCACGTGGTCCTCCAACTAATGTATAAAACATGGACATAGCGCAATTTTTCTAGCAGTTAAATTCATTTTTGAAATTACCTTCATAATACGCTAGTAAAAATATTTTCAGAAGACCTACTGTGTATTGAAAAGCAGGGGTGCGGCCTGGTGGAGCAGCAGTTGGGTCAGCTGCCTTTTAAGGAGCACAGGCCACATGCCCAGGTTCAAGTCCCAGGGGTGTGTGTGTGGGAACAACCAGTGTGAACACTAAATAAAAATAAAATGTTTTCCCCTCCTGTCAAAAAAAAATTCATGAATATGAATTAAAAAGTCTTAACAGGAAGGGCTTCTTCCAGAAGGCACAGGCAGAGAGGACTTTATTCATCCAGTCAGTCAGTCGGTCCAAAAAAATTCTTAAGCTAAATATTAGCAGACAGAAACTAGGAAAAACATATTAACACAATCTAACCAAGTGGAACTTATATCAGGAATGCAAATATGGTTCAATATTAGGGAACCCATCATCACAATTCAAAAATAACTTAATCATCTCCAGAGGTGCTTATAAAGCATTTAATGAAATAACATGAATTCTTCAGGATGACTTCATTCCTAATAAAAACAGTAGCTATTTTACAGGCTCTCTTATAGAGCTCTAGAAACTGCTAGTGTTCCCTACAGTACTCATTCTTTCCTTATACAATAATTGAACCCCTGAAGATTCACTGGGTACTTGGCTGCCTAGGATAAAAACTCGATTCGCTCAGCTAGCCGTGACTATGTATTGTGTAGAAATGGCATGAACTTCCTGGACCTGTGCTTAGAGGGAGAATTCCGTTCTGTTCCTCCCCCTCCTGCCTCCTGGTGGAAGAGCGGTCATGGGCCCAGTGCTGGAGCAGCCATCCTGGACCACAAGTGGAAAACGAACTTTGAAGATGCTGGAGTAGCAACAATTAGTCCTAATTTAAAGCTAATTTGGTGCCCACAGAACCTCAAGCAGCAAAGCTGGAAATGCAAACTTTTCCACGTGGAAGCAGCAGGACAGCAGATGGCAAGGAGGTAGATATGATAGCTCATCCCATCTCAGAGGCACACTCACCCATTTCAACATTTCTGAAATTGATCTACCTCTGACAGTCGAGAGGGCACTTCAGCTGCCCAAGGCCATTTTCCACATTTTCACATTGTTGAGTATAACACACTAGCAACAGCTGACACCTTAGACAAAATATGCTATCACAGACGGGTCATCTGGACACCTTTAAAAAACACTGGGTTCAACCCTCACTGGTGGAATCTTGGAAGACAACCTCCCAATAGAGATGAGGCATTGGGAAAAAATTCCAAATATCGGGGAAGATGAGTGCCATTTTTGTTCTTTCTCCCGATGTTGCAAGAGAAATCAGCCTAGTCTCGAGCCAGTCGGTTACAATCAGAGACGGAAGGGGACACAATTCTGCTAGGAGAGATATTTGCTGCCTGTGATCAACGGTCTAAGTTGGCAAAGTTCTGGTCATGTTTATCATCTTGAAAACGAGGCAAAGCTGGGCACTTCAGTGGACAGTGAACAAAGACATTTTTCCCAGAGAGCAGAAATAGGGAGCCAAATAGACAAGCCGTAAAATGTGTTCTAGAGCCAGAGAAGGAAACGGGTGTCATTACAAGCCAATGTCATCTCTACCATGGCCCAGTATCTGCAGCATTTCCTGTCTTCCCCTTTCAGTGTGGGTGCTCTTACTGTGATTAGCCTGCGCCCATTAAGTCACTACATATGATCATGTGGTGATTAAATCATTTTCCTTTTATTTGTAAAGACCACCAGGTCCGGGTAACCTATCTTGATTTGATGGGCAGAACTGTGTTTAACTAGGAGGCAGGACTCGAGGGGGACGTAGGGGTGGGGTGAGAAAGATACGCAGCGGGAAAAGGCACCCACGCAAGGTGCTTGGTTATCTTAGTGACAGCAGCAACTGCTGCTGCTGATGCTTCCTGATGTGACAGAGACATCCATCTCAGTTTTTGTAACCAGCTTCCTACTCAGGTCAGGGACAGCACAAGATTGCGCACCATCACCTGTGACCCCATCGACATGGGTCTAGAAATACAGAGCAATGTAATCACAATAAATACAGAAGAAAGTACGCAATACATTTTAAATTACCAGGATTTGTGACTGGTATGATGATCATCAAATAAACTCCAAGAGAATTCAGTGAAAATCTATTGCAAACAATAAAAACAAATTCAGATTGGGCAAGTATAAAATTAAAATAGAGAACTGAATAGTCATTTAAAAAAGGATCATGGAAGAGACTCACTTTTAATAACCAAAAAGGATAAAATATGTAGCAATAACCCAAGACCTGAAAAATGTGCGTGAAGAAAGTTATATTATCCCTGAGGGATACACACAAAAAGGAACTGGCATTAACGGGACGGTGTACCATATTCTTAAATAAGAAATCCCTCAGGTGGGAATCAAAAAAAAAAAGCCAATTTTTTCAAGAAAAATCTTTGAAAAGTAAAGTGAGAGGACTATCAGGTATGAAGATACATTGCAATACTAAAGTAATTAAAACACAGACTTCCTCACCATCTGAAATTAGTGTTCCTATTAAATAAGCTGAAATGGAGTGAAACAGCAAAGCAATGGCCATTAACTCGTACAGAAAAGTTTAGCCTCCCCAGATTCAAAAAGTAACCACTTAATCACACCAAAATAATGTGTCCACCTGGAAATCTCCCCAACGAGGAAAAGCAGGAGCGCTGTGATAATGCGCGTCCGGTGGGATGTGTTCCCGGGGTGGCGGCGAGGTGGGGCCGCTGCCTCTGGAACCAACTGAATCAACATTAAACGCAGTTCTCGCTTTTTGTCTTCTGCCATAAAAGCAGAAATGCTTTATGGATTTCTTTCACTGAGCGAAGACAGACAGGAAGACTAGTGAAGCAAAGCAGGGAGACATGAGCTCTCAAAAAAAGGGGGACACCTGCAAGCTGGTACTGGCACACAAAAGGACAAGGGAGCGGGGAACAGAATTTAAGGTGCAAAAGAAAAACCCACGAAGAAAGGTGACTGTATAAATATAAACATTTAACATATGATATCAATGGTCTGTGAATCAGTAAGAGAAAGACTTGTTCAACAAAATAATGTTTGGAAAACGAAATACCAGATACCAGGGCTGTCACATTGCAAATATTTTATCCCAATTTGTTGTCGTTGTTTTCCTTTGCATATGGTGTTTTTTTCCAATGCAGGTGGTTTTTGTTTCTGTTTTCATTTTACGTAGTAAAATACATCGATCTCTTTTACTGTGACTTCTGGGTTTGTATCATTTTTTAAAGAGTCTTGCCCATCTTGAGATTAAAACAATTCTACATTTTCTACTACTATTTTATGACTTATTTAAATACTCGAATCTTTGACCCAGTTTAGACCTTATTTTGATGGAACATGGGAGGTAAGGTCAAATTCATTTGGTCTAGTGTGATCTTGCAGGGAACCAAAGTGTGTTCAAAGAAGAGTGATTCTTCCTCTGGCTCTCGGATAGGACCTGCGTTGTCTCCAAGGTCAAGGGCAAAAGCAGGTTGAACGCACTTAGGACCCTGCCTTGCTTTTCAGCCCAATCACACTCTGGTTTGCTCCCACCCCAGAAGCCATCATTATCTGGGAGAAAATGCATGTGCTTTACTGGAACTCTTCACTCTTCCCTGGCTAACTCATGGTTCGAATCCAAATTCAGCCAGTTGTCTTCTTGGAATTGAGATATCTCAGAGCAAAGCCATGGATGTTTGGCATAATACATTAAAAGCAAACATTTGGTTTCCTATAGGTAGCATACTTTATAAATGTCTATTTAAATGTCTAGCCTACTTTTAAAAGTTAAAAATTTTCAAAATGAAAAAAAAGTGTTCTAGAATGGATCACACTCATTGAAGCAAATATTAACATTTATGAATAGCTTTGCTCCATCAATTTCTTTTTTCTGTCCCAACATGGGGAAAAAAAAAAGCTCTGTTTTGTCAGATCAACCCCCAAATTCTCATGAGGCAAAATCTACAGAATGAGTGTGTCAGACAACGCCAGCTTCTTTCCCCACAGGCGTTCTTCCTTTCGGCGTTCATGTGAGCCTGAATCTTTGCCACGATGGGTTGCCAGGTAAACAGTTACACATCCTCTCGCAGGCTCCCTTGCAGCTAGCAATGGCCGTCTGACTATTTCTGGCCAGTGGGATGTGAGTGAAAATACTCTGGCTGGGGCTTGCAGGAAAGCACTTCCTTTCCTGGTATAAAGAAAACTTGCAGAAGTCACACGTCTTCTGCCTTTGGCCACTGCCCCTTGTCCGGCCTAAAGTGTAAACACGATGCCTGAGAGTCCAGCAGCCACCCCTGAGAATGCAGAAGAAAGGTGGTTACCTTGCGGACACGGCAAAAAGCAGAAGCTGCAGCTGGGCTCGCTGTGCAGGCCCGGTCTGTGGACTCCTGGTTTAGGGAGAAGAAACTTCTTACTCGTTTTAGCCACCGTCACGACTTTTCTGTAACCCGCAATCAGACACAGGCCTGACTGACGTAAGAGGGCATGGGGTCCAGACCAGAAACGAAAACACAAGATACCGTTCGAGAGAAGACGCCCCAACATCCGCGCCTGAGATTAGCATGCGGCGCTGTTGCGGATTTTCCAACGACAGCTCTCACTTCGCTCCAGTCCTCCTACCACACTTCGCCTGCTTCCTAACAGGCCGGCACAGAGAAGACCCCCACTTCTTGTACTCAAAACACCAGCACGGTCCAAATCCTCTGCTCGGTTCCTCCCAGCAACTCAGACCCAGATGCCACAGCTCTGAGTTGTGCATTCTCCTCTGCTCCAACTCAGTTTAAATATTTGCAGATTCCTGGTGGACTCCGGGGCTGCCCTCCGAGCCTCTCTGGCCTTCTCCCCTGGGCAGAGCACCCCTGAGCTGGGTGCAGAGCTCATCACGTTCACGTGTTCATCGCCGCGCTACCACCAGGAGCCGAGAGCCGCCAGCAAGCTAAGGGCCCACAGACAGAGCCGTGGATAAAGAGGCTGTGATACAGCCACAGAGTGGAAGGCTACGCAGCAGCTTGTCTTTAATCCTACAATTTGCATCGAGGTGGACAGACCTAGAGGCAATATGCTTGGGGAGAGAAGGCAGGAGAAAGACCTTAGGATCTCAAGTATCTGTGGTCTACAGAGAAAGCAAGGAAATGAATGAACGAAACAAAACAAAAGAAAACTTTGAAACTGCACCCACAGTGGTTACCAGAAGGAACCGCGAGTGGGTTGGGTGAGTCGGGTCACAGGAACAACTGGAGAAGGTAGAGGCTGGTCCAGCGTTTGATTTCTAATCATCTCACCTGAAACTTACACTGTTGTAGTCCAATGCAACTTCGAACACGTGAATACATGTTAACACATTTTTGCAAACTTACCTCGTGTATTTTGAGAGCCTGTGCATACGTCCTGCGTCCTGGATTCCTGCTGGAAGAAGACTTCCACTGCCACTTTCTTTCTCCAGGGCTCCACTTGGTGTCCTCTCTCCCCCTCGCCCCACAGGCCTGCTGTTACAGACAGGGTCTCTGTCTTCCTTGCAGGGAGCAGGTCCCTAGGGTGTGTGTGGGGTCAGGCTGCCCAGCTCCACCACCAGGCAGTGCGCACAGGCCTCTGAGAAGCTCAACACCCGCCCCCGGTGATTCATAATTCCTCCCCCGTGGACCGGCGCGTTAGAAAGTTCTGCCCTCAGCACTGCGGACCCTGCAGCTCACCTCTGCCTGCTGCGCTGTTCTTAAAATGTGCGAAGTCGCCACCACTGTTGGTCACCCGCTGAGGCCACCTCTGTGCCTTTCGCCCGCCGGGCGGCGCCGTGGCCCCTCCCTGGAAGCAGAGGACCGCCAGTGCAGGCAAATAGCTGGCGCACAGGGTGATGAGTCGCCACCTCCAAGATCCTTCACCAGAGGGAAGCGAGGAGGAGTCCAGAGGCTTCAATCACCGCATGAAGCATCTGCAAACAGGACGCCAGGCCGCGGGCGGGAGCCCTGGTTCCTGCTCAACAGGCGCGATTGGCAGCCGGCGGCAGCGGCCTTCTGGAACGCGTGTGTCCCAAGGGCGCCCTTTGTCGCCTTCTGGGCTGAGACACCGGCTCGCAGGCCAGCTGCCCTGGTCCTGCGGCTGCGGCCCAGCCCCGCGCAGACACGTCCGAAGGCCCAGCGGCGCCTCCCGGGAACACGCGGCTGCGCTCAGATGACCCGCCGTGGGGCCGGGCCGTGGGGCGGCCCCCAGAAAAGACCGATGGGTTTGTTCTCTCGTCTCTCTCCGAAATGACCCCCTGGAGGACAGGGGCTGTGCAAACGCCACTCACTGAGCAGAGTTGGAAAGGAGAGGGTCCTCCCTCCCCGCCCGTTGCTGCAGCCTGTGTCCGGGCTCGGTGGCCTTCACCAGGCAGGAGCCGCCACGCACACGGGGGAGACGGTGCCCGCACGACTCCCTGAACAGGAAAAGGAAAAGCTTGTCTTGTCCTCCCCTATCCAAAGAGGAAGGGACATTGAAAAACCACAAAATGCCCCTTTTTTCCCCAACACAAATGAATTCCACCCACCGGCCAGGAAGGGTGGACACCCAGGTGCCACCTTTCACGGGTTTAAGAAACATGTGACCCGGAGTGTCACCTCGATGTTGTCGCCAGTAAAGCAGGGCGCTTTGTCAACCCCGACATCAAAGGGGCGCTTTAAGAAACAGGCAGACAGCATCCTTAAAGTGCGGTGGCTTCTCAGAGGAAAAACGGAGGTAAGATTATCAAATGAAGTGGAGTCGTGTCCAGCGTGAATGAAACAAGTCCTCAGGTCCCATGCTGACAGGGACCCGGCCTGGGACTCTGCTCACAGAGCTGTCCCCAGCGAGGAGACACTGGGGCCTCCGTGCTCTGCACTGACCTCTCCTGAATTGGGGGCCCTGGCTCCTGAAGCTGGCACGACTGCAGCTACAGCATGGAGGGTCTCCAGGGGCCTCACCCACCATCTCCCGCTGCTCCATCATCCCCGCCACCCACACTGCAGCCACTAACTGCCATCACTCGCCCCATACCCTCCCATCATCACCCACCTCCCCAGCGCCCGGCCACCCCAGTCCGTCCTCATGCATCACCAGGGCGCACTGAGGGCACAGGGTCCAGGGACATGAGAACCCTGGAGAGGGCAGTCCCATAGATTCACACCGTCCTTTAACTCTGTCATCAGAAATCTTCCAGGTATGTCTACTGCAGGAACACCTGCCCCATTGTTGGCTCTCGGAGCCTCAGCTTCCTCCTCTGTAAAATGGGACTATTACCCACCTCAGGAGACTGCTGTGAGAATAGAGAAAGCAAAGTCTGCAGCAGTTAGCCCCGGGCTGTCATCGCTGGGGTCACAGTGCGGTTCCTCCAGCGTGCAGTACAGAGACGGGGCCAGCCAGTGTGAGCAGCCAAGAGCGGAAGTCACTTTCTGCCACTGGAGCCCCCAGTGATCTTTGATAAAATGTCCCAATCTATTTTACGACATGACAGTGTGACATAGTGGCCAATGGGCTCTGGAGTCGGGTGGCCTGGACTAAGTCCCGTGTCTCGCATTTGTTAGCTAAAGACTTGAAAGCGGTCACTTGTCTCTGCTCTTGAGCTTCCCATTTAAAATAGGTGCAGGGATGGTGTCTCTGCGTAAGGTCATTATGAGATGTGCGTGAGAAGCACTTAGCAGTAAGGCTTCAAAAGCTAGTTGTGAGCTATTTACGGATAATGCCATTGCCCTAGGCACCTTGCTAAATGTCTTCTGATGCCGAGGTTCAAACACTGAGCTGTCCGCTGAGTGGCAGCGGCCCCGCCCGCAGAGACCTGCCTGCTCCCTTCGGCCTGACCTGCTCGCGGGGAGAGGGGCCTGGCAGAGCTGGGCCTCGGTTCCATGCTGACTTGTAAAGTGGCTGCTGCCCTTTGCAATTAGACCCTCAAAGACCTCTATTCTGTGCCCTTAAATATATACAGTGACCTATGTGCTGATGTGGACAAAGGACAAGGAGCCTGTGAAATTGTTCCCATTAAAAGCAGCCCTGGAGGCAACCCCTGCATAACCGAGGGGAAGGCCGGCTGAGTCCTCAGGTTTTTATTACAGGAGCAGGGCCTTGCACCGCCTACTAAGTTCTGATCTAACACCACCTGCCGCCTCTTCCCTTCACCCCCCACCACACACTCGCGAGCAAAACTCTTTCACCCGCCACTGAACTAATGGAAGATCTTGAGCTAAGTTTCTACAGTTACAGGGTCTGCTGCTACTAGACAGCAAACCAAGTATACCCCCTGCTTCCGGTGGGTTGGCGGTTTGAGGGGAAGGAGGGGGATGCAGGAGGCAGTGGGAAGAAGGGGAGTGGGGGAAAGAAACAGCAGACAAGCTACAGGAATTCTCAACCAATGCCTGGGAGACCCGCTTTTTCCTATCTCAGCTTCCTAGCTTCACAATGTAAGGATGTTTCAGCTCTTGGTGGGGTATCAGTTACAGAGACTCATGACAGGGCCCCAATTACATTGTTAACTGTAAAGCAGAAAACCTGAACCAATGTTAGAGCAAGAGTTAAGAAGAAATAAGAAAAATCCCTGCGGTGAGCTTTTTAGAACATTAGTTGGGAAAGAGTGCCCTCTTGTGGTCACACTAGAAATTGCCACTCATGCAAAAAGTTTTTCCAAAATCTGGGGCTTGAAAAAAGGGTGTGTGCTGTGAAGCAGACTGGCAATCAGGTAACAATTACAAAGAAAACCAATTATATTTCATCTCTTTACACAATCATCAAACCAATTGGGCTTTACTAATACATGTGCATCTTTAACAAGTAATTGACAGGACGTCATGGCTGGTGTCATTACCGGAAATGCAAAGCAGGGATGAATACTAATGACATCTTGAGAATTCAGGGGCAATTGTAATGTGATATGCAAATAACTGGGGTCTCTAGAGGGACAAAGTCACAGGTTCTGGTTGCTCTGCAAAGGTCCGTATGTGACCTTCTGTTGCCACTCGTCACTGAAGGAATTCTCACTCCCATCAGAGTGCAGGAGACAGAGCTCTGGAATCTTCTCCCTCTGGTGGTGGGTCTCCTGAGCCCTTCCAGGACCCCTGAAGGTGGCTGGGCCGGCTGTTCTCATCTACCCTCCTCTGCTGATTCCTCGGGAGGCAGGGAGGCAGGGAGGCCAGCTTTGTAATACTTCAGAGGAAGACACTGCTGTTGTTACCTGGATGTGTGAAAACTGGGGACTTTTAAAGGTCAACGCCACACACGCAATGGACTGAAACAAGACAAGGTGAAAAGTCGGGCACACTCGCCTCTGTCCCATCCTGGCTGCACCATGGAGGGAATGGGAGCAAATTTCAACAAGACAAAATCAGAGAAGCCTGACATGGGACAGGGGCCAGCAAACCCATCCAGTCCCCACACCAGTGGGAATGTGGTCTGCTCCAGGAATCACAGTCAAGTGTCTGCGTGCCAACCAGGTGACTACTATCACCCTCAGCTCGGAGGAAGGATGCACACCTGTGCCCCAAGGAGGAAACACCTGTCTGTCCCCCACCCCCCAGAAAGAGACAGCTGTCCATCCCCTACCCCCCAGGAAATTCCTGACCCCACCTCGAGAAAATCCACCCCCAGGACACACCTGCCCCCTGAGAACACACCTGTCCCCCCAGGAGGAGACACCTGTTCACACACGCCCAGGAAACACCTGACCCCCCCAGGACATACCTGTCACCCAGGAGGAGACACATGTCACCCGGAGCAGGTCGCCCACGACCACACAGCAGTGGCGGTGGGTGTGGGGTGGCCGGGAGCCCAGCCGTGGCCCCTGCACAGCCCGCAGCAGGACCCCACTGCCCGAGCCGCGACACTCCTGTGCCCACTGTCCAGGGCGCCGGCCTCTGAGGGCCTCCCTGCCGGCTGCTCCCCAGGCTGCGCGGCCTCTCCCAGACGGGGTGGGGCTCTCGGGTGCCGTGGGGCTCAGTGGGGTCGTGGTGGACTGGGCGCCCCGAGCGGCTGGAGCATGCACCCCCCTCCTGTTGCCTGTGCGTTCTGTTCACGCCGGGTCTCAACGCAGTGACACCAGTGCAGGGGCCCCGACGACAGAGCGACAGCGCAGCCGGCGGAGCCTCTGGGCGAGGCCACACGAGCGGACGGCCCCTGCGGGCCCCAAGGCCTCGGAGGGCGACACGCAGCACAGCGAGGCCCCTCTGGTGGCAGCGTCAGGCCCCCTGGCCCGGCCTCCTCGTCCTCACCAGCAGGTGCACTCAGCCTTCAGCAGCGTGTCACTCAGGAGCATGGAAGCCCCCTGACAACCTGCTCCAGCTCCGAGGCCTCCTCTCAGCCTCCTTGGTGCTAAGCACCCTGGAGGCCTGATGCCTCCCGCTTGGGATTTCACCACCTCCTTGCTCAGCCGCCTGTGCATGTCAGGAATGGGCCCAACAAGACTGAGACTCCTCTCAGAGGGCCAGGTTGGCGCTTCAGCCCCCCGAAACCACCATTTTCTTCTAGTGGGTTTATCCTCCCAAAGCAAAATGGGCTTCAGAATTAGGGTGATCCCCTGGTGGATGATTTTAGGGTTCAGACACTTCCCTTCCAGGCAAAGGCACTTTCTGCTGGGAATTAAAAATACATCCACTTAGCACTGTTAAGTAAGAGCTGTGTCTCCCCTCCGCACCTGACTAGTGAGTGAAAACATCGACTCTTTCACTCAGTCTCATCCTGAACCCAACGGAAGCTTCTGAGATGCCTGTATTTTCTGCTCACCAATTCTCCTGAGCCCCCACTGCGACCGTCATTTAATCCAGCCAAGGAGACGGTGTCGTCCCCCGACCACGGGGACAGATGTGCATGGCATGGGCACCCTCTGCCACGCAAAGACGCCCAAACCCACAGGTGAACCGAAGCTCACCACCCCAGGAGCACAAGAAACAGCTACTTCTTCGTGTGCTGAAGTCCTCACTTCCGAGCCCTGAAGTCCAGCCCACGGTGGGATGAGAATTTCCATCCCAGCCATGACTAGTCCTCACACAGGAACCATTCCGCGCTGTCTCTGCTCGGGGTTCCTTCAGATATGGAAGCTCTGGTCTCGACCCAAAGCATCGCGTGTGCCTTACCGCAAAGCAAGGCCTGCTTGCAGGCAAGACAGCTCCTTATCAGTCGTCACACCATCCAGCTTGGTGCTGGGTATTCAGAGGAGGCGTCAGCTTCTGTGCAGACACACCTGCACGTGGAAGTCCACATAGCTTCCTGCGTATTCGCCGAACACTGGCTGCAACCAGGGTGACATTCAGATCAGTGAGCAGCCAGATGGCAGATGCAGTGGGTCCGCACAACAGAATATTGCTCCACACCGAAAACACATGAGTACAGGCTACAAAAAGAGGAGACAACTCGCTGCGGGAAAGAAGTCAGTTTGAACAGGCTAATCCGACGTGATTCCACGTCAACGACATTCTAGAAGAGGTAAAACTACAGACAGCAAAAAGATCTGTGGTTTCCACAGACGGGGAGGAAGGAGGGAGGGAGACAGGTGTGCACAGGAGCTTTTGGAGAGAAAATCGCCGCTGCGTGTTAACAGAACATGACATTAGGCATTTGACAAAACTCCCTAAGAACACGGAACACGAGAGTGCGTCTCAGCGGTGTTAGCTTTCACTGGTAAGAATGTATGAATAGCGAATCATCAGTTGTGGCAAGCAGACCACACGACTGATTCTAGGGAAAATGGGATGGGAGGCACAGAGGTGTATGGAGGTTCACAGCTTGCTCCATTTTCTGTAAACCTAAGAACTGCTCTTAAAAAGAGTTGATTCATTTTTAAAGGTGCGTATGTCATCAGGTAGTTCTATGGTAGATAGGCCTTTGCCTGGAGACAAATCTCAATTCTGGTGGCTGAAAAGTGTACGTAAGATTACCCAGAAAGAAATCGTGTCTTGAGTTAGCAGCAGGCCTCTCTTTCACATTAGGATCTAAATTTGAAAGTGGCTTCCTTTGGGCAAAGTTCCCCGCACTTCCTTCTACATTCTATTTTCCTTCTGAAAACTCCACATAGTAGAGAAGAGACTGGCATGGAAAGGGGCTGATAAATACACTTTTGAGAAAACAAAACATAAAAAACACGGACATGGGTTCAGCCCCGTCGCGATTCACGGCACTTTCCACAGAAGCCAGCATCTGCTCCTGGGACCCCTAATGTCAACCTGCGTGATGGCAGGGCGGGCTGCGTCCAAGAAGGCAGCTGGGTGGAGCCACTCGCCACACACCCTTTTTATTTTTAAAAGTTATCCCATGTGCATCTATTTGCTCAATAAGCTCGCTGATTTTTAAAAGAATGCATTATGCAGCCCAGTTCATCACGGCGGGCAGTGAGGTTTCCTCTTCCCCTTTCAGGTTCGTGGAGAGAGAAGGCACTGACCTTTTGGAGGTCCCTCCTCTGGGGTCCTGGTGCTTAGAGGCAGCAGAGAACCTCACTAGGATGAAGGCACTAAGGGATTCAAGGTGTAGAAGACAAGATCAAGCCTCTTTCATTAATGCTCAAAGGCCACGCCAAAAAGGAGAGAAGACCCAGCTGTCCTCAGGTTCTAACACTGTGTGTACATAGTTTGTAAACTGAGAAACATAAAACAATGGGGGGAAAATACTGAAGGCAAACATCAACCATTATCATCAAGAAAAGAGGTAAAATATAAAAATAAGAGCACATTATCTATAAGCCTAACTCATGCTGTTTAAAAAAAATTTGGCCGAGAGCAAAAATAAGATTGTTTTCAAAAATCATAATGACTAGAGGTAATGAGCAAATAACTAGAGAAGATAAAAGAAAACATAATGCAATGACAGAAAAAGAAAATAGGACAAAATATACCAAAATGTCAAAAGGCCATATAATTAAAATGTCAAGAACACCATAAGTTCAACTTTCCAATGAGATGATAATAAAAAGACAAAAAATGCAACTGGGTCAAACAGCTAGCTTCTAGAGCTAAGGCCGTGCCATGCAGAAAATGTGCTAGTGCATTAAATAAAAGTGATAAATATCAAAATACACTACGGAGTAAAAGTGGGTCCTTCACGTTCAAGACAGCTGGCAGGGGCGTGACTCACGTAGGTTCAAGCTGCAGGAACTGGGCAGTTAAAATACGGTGGAAAGAACGGTCACATTGAACCATGTCCAACGCTAGGCGCTCACTGCTTGATGCGGTGTCGCCAACCTGACAGACGCCAGGACGCTTGCAAGCAGCGGTGTCAGACAACTTGACCAGCTTGGGTGCGCTCCAGATCGTCTGCCAGGGCGACACGGGCCCGCGGGTGACAAGGGCTGGCCCGCGCTCTCCGGTGCACGGCAGCCTGGCAGCAGTCCACCCCTGCGGAGCTGGGTGCCTGCCTTCAGGCTGCTGCCGAAGCAAGTCCCAGGGAGCGGCTCAGACCCCACTGTTCTCTCCCCACCCACCGGGTCCCCAAGTACCGTGTGAACTCGCTGTTCCCGCCAAGCCAGGTGCCAGGTAAGTGACGACAGGAACGTCAGGTGAACTACTTCCCCCAATGCTGTGTGTAGAAAACACACAGTACTGATCCACACCACTCATGCGCTGCTGAAGTAGCTTCTTCAACTTCAGCAAATTTGAAAGACACACAACAGCAGCGTTTTCTGATAAACTGTGTACTGACTACATGATGAAACAGTTGCTTCTGACTTTAAAACAGGAGACCACGAAGAACGTTAACGATGAGCACACATGACCATTTCCTATGCCCTAGTCAACTAAGTAACATTAGTTGCCAAACATTTCCAAAAATTAACCCAAAAATGACGCTTAAGGGTTATTCATCTGAAAGCGCTGGAGCAAATCACAAGTAATGAAAAACACCATTCATGCTAAACTATAAGGCTGACAATTTTAAGAAAATATTTTAAAACATTGTCTTCTTTATAGCCTCATGCATTTAGTCAAAGGATTTATTTCCCAACCCACCATTTGTCAAACAAATTACAGAAAACTATAAAGCTGAGGATCAACATTTCAAAGAATAATTCATACTCCAAGGAAGTAAGAATCTTTCAACTTTTATTTCTAGGATACATTCATCTGGAACCTTTTTGTTTCTTTACAAGTTTCCCCCTAAGAGAAATGAATACAATAAAAATATAATCCGACTACGAGCAATGCTTATAACCAGAAAAGAATCTAAAATCTCTGGTGTGATAATATAGGATATTTTAAAAAATATAAACTTCATACCAGAAATAAAGCCTGAATATTCTCTTTTTTCTTTAAAAATATAAGTTTTCCTTCTTTGCTCTTCCATGTAAATCTTAGAATCAACCATTTAGTTTTAAAAGTATTTAGTCATTTCAACACTATGGCATGTTTTTCTTTTCCTACTTTGTATCCTGTTCTGTACTCTGAATCAACTAATTGCAGAAGTTTTAAAAAATGAGATACCACTAGATTGTGGCAAGATTCTTCAAGATATACTTGATCATTAAAAAAAATGCACCATTAGCAAAATGAAACTGAAACACGTTGCATTTTGGCATTGATGAAATTAGGAAGTGTGTACAAAACAATTTTGCAAAAAACTTTAAAATGTTTTCACTAGAAAGGCTGCAGCCTGTGGTAGAATGTTAAGGAGAGAAGGTTCTGTGATATCTTCTTCTTGCTTTTTGGGAACTACTTGGGTTTGGAAAGGAGATGACACATCGCGAAGATGGGGGTGCTGGCTGGCTTGCAGTGACATGACTTTTTCGTAACTGAGAGTAAAGACCAAGGGACATGAGTAGCCTAATACTTTCCCAGCAAACTGAGAAACCAAGCCATTTGTCTCCAACTTGGAATAAGAATTAAGAAAAGTTAGGAAATTCTTCCCACTTCTGACAAGCTCCTACTTGAAGCTGGTAAGGAGGCAGAGCGTCTGTACTCAAAGTAGGATCCACTATTAAAATCGTATTCCGAAGTCCAGTAACAATGGTCTGAGGTTTCCTTTCTTTAGGAAGATAATCAAAAAGCCTAACTACAAACATAGCAGAACCAGGGTAACACACGACCTAACTCAACAGCACTATCCATCACTTTTTAGGGTGTTTTGTGAACAAGAGGAAGCTAAGCAAAGGATTGAAAAAAAAAAAGTAGCAAAATACCTCCAGTGGAGGCTTCCTTCTTAAGAAAAACTTTTCCAGAAGCCACTTGAAAAGTTAGAGGCCTCTGAACCGACCCAGCAATAAAGGGCTGGAGTGAGTTGATTATCTGCACTTGGACACAGGGAGCAAAGAAAAACATACTTAAAGGATGAGAGAACTAACAAGATGCAGAGGGCCTGGGCTGTGGCATAAAAGAAAAGCTGTGCTCTCAGGGCTGAGAAAGGCAGCCGTGCTGAGGGAGGCCCTGGGGGGCCATGCGCAGCCCTTCGGGGCACTTCTGAAGTGACCCCCGGCTCTCTGGGAGCAGGCCCCGCTTACACAGGAAATGGGCTAAAGGGCCTGATCACTTTTCTTCTGATCCTCAGCGCTTACAATGTTCTTTAGCGTCGTCTTTCACCAAGAGAATATTCAGGCCAATTTTGTTTTGTGTTTTTTCTTCAGCAATAGTAAGAATTACAGACTAGCAGTTTGTAATACCCTTAACTCTCACAGAGTGTATCCTGTATGAGCATGTGACACGAGTGATGTGGCGGACTTCAATGCCATTTACACAAGAGTCAAACAAAACCATGTCAGACTTCGATGATTCCACATTGATCAAACTTAGCTGATACGTTAAAACCATTTTAGCCAAAGTTTTAACTACTGGACTTTAAAACCAATTTCAATATTCCATGTAAAATATCATTTATATTGAAGTAACATGCCTTCATGTTTCTACATACAACAACAAAGTATGAGGTTTTTAAATATACATATTTTTTAAACCAATCCAGTCCCTTTTACAATCAGACCTCCAGTTCAACATTAAAAACATAAGCCCGAACTGTCAATGAAAATAACAGTGGACCAAGCGACAGCATCATTTCCACCAGTCAGTAAGAAACGTCAGCGTCTGAACTGAGCGAACACGCAGGTTCACCGGAAATCTGCTCAGAGGCCGATGTGTTCCGAAATGAACCTCACACAAAACAGATCCCATTGTGACGTCAGACAATTCATTTCTTTCTCATCTTCTCATTCAATGATGCATTTGCGCTATTTTTACTGTGATCTTGTACAGTGATTAGTTATTCCAGCAGCAGACATCAACATTAAACACACGCCTACTCCAGACCCGCATGTGCTCCCCACAACCGCCCATGCGCCCGTCACAGAGCAGTGCAGTCCCGCGGAGCAGGGGGAGGGCTCTGGTCTGCGAGTGCACACTGTGTCAGCTGTCACTCAGTTAGGACAGGAAGGTGGAAACAAGGAGGAGGGTACAGTATATTTTCTTTAAACAATTTCATGACATTAGACAGTATTGTCAATGACATGTATTTCTTTTAACCAGTTATGAAAAAATGAAAAAATTATTACCAGAATTTGTATCAATTTCTTGGAGAAGTTAATAATAAAACATTAAATATACATATGTATTTGTATATTTATTTGAAGAATCTTTGGTAGCAGTTGTGTTTCTTCCACATCATAGGATTTTTCAAAATAAATGTCAAAATTAATTTACTAATCAGCATATGAAAGATAAACTATGGTACTATTCTTTTGGCTTTTCTATAAAATGTACATGAACCTGACTATTAGCTGGTACTAATCATGCACTTAAACACAGCATCTGTTTAACTTATGCACATATAAAATGAGAGACTAATACCAGAAAGAAATTAAGACAGTAATGAGAATCAATGACAAAACATAACAATGACAACTGTTCTTAAGTAATTTATTTTTAAATTATAAGATTTACAATGCTTTGATTAAGCAAAATAGAATGGAAATTAAACCAAATGAATAAACAAAAACAGAAATAAGCTTGATTTTCTTGAATATCAGTACTTGAACCATTGAATCATTATACATCTCTGATGTCCCCATCATGTCTTATGTGGACATTCAATATAACTCTTCCAAACGTTCACTTGTGGGTTTAATTTCTCATTTTCAACTTTTGTGAATTGTGATTTATTTCAATTCCAATTACACCTAGTGCTTACACTGCAACAGCAGCAAATCTCACATGTGCCATCAAACGTGGAACTGGGGCACAGTTTCTAGCTTTCAGGCGCAGACAGAAATTATAAACTGTGTTCAGTACAGTGACGTACATTTTATTAACCAGAACAGAGAGTTTAGTACACTTATTGCAGGGCTGGTGTTTCTTTCCCTCTGAACTGAACCAGCTGCGCTTCCGAGCTGACACTTTACTGCTGCGGATAGTAAGATTGCTGAGGGGGCTGAGGAAAGGGGTACGAAGGCTGCTGGGGTCCCGGGAACGGAGCCTGTCCAGGGCTCTGGTGATACGCTGGCTGGTACGGCATGTTATACTGGCCATACGCGTAAGGGTTATAGCCCATGGGCATGGGCATTTGGCAATACCTGACGGGAAGAACACAGAAAGCTAGATTGGTAAATCAAGTACTAAAAAGAAATATAGCAATCATTGTAAAACCTAGATTCTTCAACGAAGCCATTCCTTCTCTGTTTCTCAGTCTATTCGAGAACACTGGAGAGGACAAAATTACTTCAATGTACTTGTTAGAGAAAGTATTCATAACTGGATATTCACTGAAATGAAAGAATATCAAGTGTTTCATACTAACTAGAAAACAATATTGTTGAAGGAAATAATACTAAATATTCAACTATTAACAAAGAATAAAAATGGAAACTCATTTTAATATGGCAATCAAGTAAATTCCTGTTTCTCAAAATTCAGTGTTCACTGTGATACACATAAATCTACTGTAGTTTATAAAGTTCTAGTATTTGGAAGACAATGTATTTACTGAAGTAAAGTTTTGGAGCACATCTTTAAAAGGTATTCAAATGTCTTGATTTTTAAAGATTAACAAAAGACCACAAAGAAAGCTAATCTTTAAGAAAGCACATTCCCCAATTAAAAAGATTTCTGTTCAGCAGTGTATGAAAGCCAAGATTCCAAAGCACAGGTATGTGCAAAGGCCTAATCAGTCTTGCTAAGCTCAGAAAAGGCCTCACCACTCACAAAAGATACTCTAAAAATATTTTTATTTCTGTATAGGCTAAAAATGTAACTTAGTCATTCACGACATCTTCACTCAAAGAAGGTTAAAAAGGTTAAAGAAGGTTTAAAAGGTTAGCCAGGGTAGAAACTACTAATCAGTGGGACATACAGAGTTTCAGGCTTACCCGGGATACCCTGGATAGGTGGGGTAGGGAGGTCCCTGGGCCTGAGGAGGGGGAGCTGAGCCAGGCGTCTGAGGTGGAAGTGGTGCAGGGGCTCCAGTCCCCACTGGAGCTGGAGCAGGAGCTGGAGCAGGAGGAGCTCGATTTGCTGGAAGCACAGGAGGCGGAGGCCGGGCTGGTGGCTGGGGCTTAGCCGGCTGAAAGAAAAAGTCGGCAAACAACAAAATGTTACATGTTTCTCTCAAACTGCTCACTTAAAATAAATGAGGACATATAAGATACTCTAGAATCCAGCCAAATATATTTGTGATTCCCATTCTTAAATAACTTATTACTCTAGAAATTACTCTTGAAGGAGGAATCATTCTCTAGTTTGTGGATACTACATGGTCTCTGCCTTAATCACTTACTACTCCCAACAATTTGAGATGGGAAGGTGCAGATTCGGTATAGTTCACCACTGCAGCTCCTGACCCAAATATTTTTTATATGAAAATTTTCAAACACCAGTAAATGTGAGAGAAAGGGATAAATAAGCATGTACTTTCCAATTAAATTCAGTAATTATCAACATTTGGCCAATTTGCTTTAACTATCATTCTACCTATATATTTATACCTATTTATTTGCAGAACCATTTCAAAGTATGTTGTAAACCTCGTGACAACAGACCTAAAGTCTGTAGCATACAAGTCCTAATATTCTCCTACATAATGACAATACCATTTCACTTTAAGAAATTAACATCTGTTACTTAATGCCGTTGAACATCCACTCTATTGTTTCCTTATTTATAACAAAAAAATTCTTAAATGTACCTTTATGAACACAGATCCAAAATTCAGATATTATATTTGATTCTCTCTCCTCTCTTAATCTAGAATATGCTTTCTACCTCCCCCGCCCCCGCCCCGCCCCGCCACCTCCCCTATGATATTCACTCTTGGAAAAATACTTAGCCAGGTCTCACAGAATGTCCCAGGCCCAGATTTGTCTGTTTCCAGAGTACAATTTAACTTCATTTTTAGTACAGTATTTGAAAGAAACTAAACATTGGTTCTGAAAACTTAATGTGTTCCCATTAAAGAGTTTTTTGACAAGATTTCGAATCATCACAAGACTGGTTACTTGGCTAAAGTGACAACCACAGATTCTCCAGGACAGTCTTCCCCTTTTGTGACTGTGCGTGCTTACTGACCGGCATGGTTCTTGGCGCTGGGGTCGGAGGGGCCGGGGCAGGGGCCCCTGCTGGAGAGGACTGATATGCAGGTGTAGGAATTGAAGGAGCACTGGGTTCTCTGGCAATGCTTTGTTGCAAGTCCCTTATTAAAGACAAAGCGTTAAAAATTAATTTTAAAAAACAACAAAACACAAAAGTCACGCATATAATGGAAGGATATTTTGAAGTATACTACCTTTCTTTGTTTGACTAAAACTAACTTCATCTGTCTTCCCACTACTTGATAAAGTGAAGTTAGTTTCTAGACTACGTCTGAATGCTAGAAAACAAGGTCAGCTATTTCAGAGAACACAGTGGCAACTAGCGCGAGGAACCCGTCCACCGTACGGAGGCCGTAAGAGACTGCCGCTCGTCATGAGGTCTCCAGATGAGGATTCCTCACATAAAACCCTCCTCAGTCATCGAGAACCACAACTCCTCACAGCCTCCTAGCAAATCTTTTAATCCCGGTATTGGGTCAAGTTTATAGAAAACAAATCCACAGTGAGAAAGGTCATTAACACCATGATGCAAACTTCCTGATGAAAACTTAGTGATGCCACTCAAAGGCAGACAGCAGTGCGATACCTCACGATCTATTACCAAAGTAATTCGTGAAGACTGCTGGAAAGACCTTAAAATACAGTATAAAAACTGAGTAAACTAGATGCCTCCCAAAATCTCACTAAACAAAGCCCGAAGGAAACACGCACTCTGAAGCACATGGCACTGGTGACCTCACTGCGCTGACCAGAGCACAGAAGCAGGCCACGTCCTAAGCGCCTGTGACACCACCTCTGTCCTGAGACAACACCTCTGTCCTGAGACAACAATTATCAGTCACTTTCAAAGTTCCCAGACCACACTGTCACTCTCAAAAAGGGTCCCAGATGGAAGTCACTCGGAAACAGAAATCACCAAGATTCACCAAGAAATCAAAGCTACTTATGCTTGTAAATGTTTACAACATAAACTAATCAATATTAACATTTTTAAAGGGTGGAATTTCAATCTCTAAGTCTACCATAGTAAAAATTAAATTATACTGAATTTAATATTTAGATTTATATTTAAAATGTACATACTTATAACTACTTGATTAGCTATTTGATCATATACGGTCCTAAATATATAATAAACATCTAAGATACAATTATATTACAAAGCATTAATACTATCCTTTGATAAATTTTAGATGGCTGTAATAAACAAAATATTTACAGGACAAATGACTTTCCTAGCTACTTACTAATGAAATAAAATACCAGTAGTATTTCAATACCCAACAACCATCATTACTGATGGTTTTAAATCATTAGTGAAAAGAAAGCAATGCTCGGAGTAAACGTTTTTTTATTTGCACTCCTTCTATAAAGAGAACATAGTGGTCATCGGGAAAAGTGAAAATAAAAACCATAATGAAAGGACACTATCCACCCATCCACCAGAAAGTGAAGAGCAAAAATGCTGCATCCAGAACGCGAACACACCCCAGCAGGAAGAGGAACCAGTGCAGTCTGGAACAGTGGCTGGCAACGTCAACTGCACACACACACACACGAGCAGGCTGTCCTGCCCGCAGACACTGAGCAGCCCCAACTTACTATCCAACAGCGAGCAGTGACTGCGTATGGTTGCGGAAATGCCTGAAACGCGACTGGTACGAACTCAACACGCTCTAAGCAGAAATTACAAACCACACATCTAAGACTCAGGGATAAGGGAAAAAAGTCGTATCTCACTCAGAATTTACACTGATTATGTGTTGAAATGATATTATTTTGGATATACTGGATTAAGCAAAATGTACTAGTGAGCTGTTCACCTCTTTGTTTTAGCTTTTTTAATGTGGCTGTCGGATATTTTAACTTGCAGATAAAGACAGAGCATTTCGCCATACAACTATAGCTCTGTTCATTTAACTAGTGCTGGGATTCAATTTATTTCTAACCTTTTACAGCTACCAGCAACACTAGACAGCTGTGTTTTCAAACATTCATGCCCACAACTATTTATAATATAATAGCCCCAAACTAGAAACTACTCACTCAACAAATGTAGAATAACTTGCAGTATATTCCAATAACAATACACACAGAAAAATGAATTAAATCTCCAACTATCCACAACAGTATAGATGAATCTCACAAATAAAATGTTGACTGAAAGTCAGTCACAAAAATGTACATGATCTGATTCAATTCCAGAGAGAAAGCAAGAGAAATGCCCACAACTAGGACGCCAGCTGCCCAGGGGCACGGCGACGACGGGGTGCCTACATGAATGATGCTTCTGGGTGCTGGGAAAGTTCTGTGTTTCACTCCAAGAGCTCATTTCATGTGTATCCCGTTTTGGAAAAGTCAACAAAATGTACACTTAGTACATATTTCTTGTGATTTTTATACTGAATATGTTTTAAAGAGTTTGGGCCCTGATTATTACCAGTAATTTAATAAACTCTCTAAATGTTACAAACTAATGGTTATATAATTGGCCAATGTTTTCATCATTCATTCAACTCTCAATCGCTGAACTGAAACCACTTGATAAGCTTGTAACTGTCTCAGAAATGATTTTTCATGGTGTAAATACAGAATAAAAAATGAAAATCGAGAACCGTGAAATATCTGAAAATGAGTATACAAAATGTTCTTCACAGGCCATGAACTTCTATTATTCTAGGAAATTCTTGAAACAGTTGTGTGCCCACTTTACACCAATGGTATAAACGGAGACACTAGAATCCAACTAGAGAGCCAATTACCATGGACAAAAACAGGATTTACACCAAGAGCTGGTAAAAAGTTTCTGCGTAAAGCAGGAGCGTTAACTCTTCCTTCCAGGATCCAGTCCCCGCCATGCAGGGCATGAAGACAGCGTGCGCCCACAAAGCTTTACTCACAAAGTGCCCACCAGACACTTAGCCTGGACACAGCGCTTTGGAACCTGCAGTTTACACACAGGACACCCGTTTTAGCTCCTCGGTCCTGGACTGACGAAGTCCTCATGCCACCTCAATCTAAGGCAGGTCCAACCTTTTCATCATGCTCGCCTGTCTACATGCGGTCAGTCTCGGGACCTGGGCGAGCAGGCGTCTATCAGGCCGCGCGCACCGCCGCACTCGTCCTGCCGCCGCCACGCGGAGCCCGGCCGCAGGCAGGTGAGCTGTGCGAAGCGGCTTCTCTGCGGGAAGGAGTTCTCCGCAGCGCTGAAGCTAAAAGACACGGGCTGAGGGTGGTGGACACCACTGAGAATAGGGGACATGCTTCTGACCCAGGCGGGCGGGGGCACTGGGGTCAAACCACACGCAGCCCAAGGCCCAAGGTTCGAGACCCAGGGCCAGGACGAAACACCAAAATGAAAACAAAACATGTTTCTTCCTCTCTTCCTTTAAAAAAAAAAAAAAAATCAGACTGCTTGGTTATAACTAAAAAAAAAACATATAAAGTCCCATATATTTCAATTAATTTAATTACCACTTTTCCTGGCTTTTGAGACTTTTTTCAACTTGAGCTTTAGAACTAATTTATCTTGTTTTAAATGAAAATCTATTGTTTTTTCATCAAAATTATGTTGAGTGTAGTCGTTTATTTAGAACTGACATCTTTATAAAGCTGTCATCCTACTAAGAAAACGTAAGACAAAGTCTTCCACGTGCTTGGTATTTTAAAGTTTTAGCTCCACACAAGTCTCGTCTGCAACAAATCCCTTCCTGTGTATTTTCTCTTTCTGTTGCTATTAGTAAGATCTTTTTCTCCATTATATGTTAGATATTTATATGAAATCTACTGACGTCTAAAAATTATTTTTATGATCAATTATCTTCAGTCACAATTCTGTTATTTGCAGAGTTCTGTGGGCAGTTCTCTTGGTTTCCAAGCAGAGCATTGACAGTCTGTAAGTAGTGAGCTTTACGTTATCCTTCCCAGTTTTCATGGTTCTGACTTCTCTCTCGTCTAATATTCTGGTGATACTGCCAATCTGATACTAAGCAACAGTGATGATGGGGGGGGTGTCTGCTGCCTGGCCCTGCCTTTATGGGGGGAGTGTCCACAGTGATTCTTCACTAACCATGATGCGGATCTGCAGATCAGACACACGACAGGGTGTGAGGCGGGAGGGAGAGAGAGACTAAGGTAACACACGTATATTATTTCATGTTAAGAAAGTATCTATCTACTCCAATTTTATTAAGTACCAGAATACCTATTTTCTCAAATGCTTTTTTCTTATTCATGAAGAGAATATTTTTCTCCTTAGATATAAACAAACAAACAATTATTGCATTACTGGAGTAACTGTCCCCTCCCACTTGGTCCTGACTTTTTAAACCGACAGGTAAATATCAAAGCAAGTATTATACGTAGGGCTTTCGCTTTCATATTCATATATGAAAATGGTCTGAAGACTTTTTTATCTTAAAAGATTTTCTTTTCAGTGAGACTAATTTACAGATCTTTGTAAGGCTCTGGAACCATGTAAAATGCATTCTATTTATTCACTTTTTTTTAAAAGGCAAGGTGCAGGCAGGCAGGAAGGTGAGTAGCTACGAGGCAGAGACAGGAAGAAGAAGCACTTTATTTTTATTTAGTTGTTCATAGCGGTTGTTTGTGCCCCGACCAGGCACTGGAACCCAGGGGTAGGTGGCTTGCTCTTTCAGAAGTGACTGACCCAACTGCTGTTCCACCAGGGCGCACCTCTATTTATTCACTTTTTAAAGCTTTAGTAGAAAGCTCTACAAACATCTGGCCCGCTTTCTTGGGGAGAAGGAAGCAGAGGGAGATAGCTCGGATAATTTCTCCCTCCTCTTCTATGGAAAACTAACATGGACAGAGAGGTGAGTAAACACCCGGCAGGCTGAAGCGCGGAGGAGCATAGAAGTCTGAGTTCTGGCACATCCTGGCCACTGGGCACAGTCCACGTGCATCCCAAGGACCAGGGTTCAAGACCTGGGCTGAGGAACAACCAAGATGAGCTAAATAAAAAATAAATAAATGCTTCTTCCCATCTGCCTACTCACCTTCATTCCTGCCTGCACCTTCCTTTAAAATAAAATTTTAAAAAAGTCTGAGCTCTCCACGGTCATTACCAATAAATACAGGGCTTTGCCCGCACTTGCTGGAGTCTGAGCGCAAGCAAAACTCTGCCGACGCCTGCTTGCCCCAAGCGTCTGCAGCAACAGCCCACTCTCTCCGCCGTGAGGTGCCGCAGGCTTTGCTCTTCTCACACTCGCTGTCCCGCACTGCCTCAAGGACCTGCCGCTATCTTCTAGGGGAAATTATTTCTATGTCTCGGTGCTGACACTTGATGTTCATTTCTCCTGACTGTAAGACATGTCCTTTCAACAAGTTTTTACCTATTTTAGGAAAATGTTCTTGAGGAATATCATTAAATATGTATTCTGCTGTTTTGCTTCTTTCTTTGAGGGGAATTCAAGTTTGCACATAGTGGATTTTCTTTGCCTGTCTTCTCTCTATTCCTGTTTAATTTTTGCTTTACTTTGGTTTCAATTTCTTTCATTTCCTTTCTTCTCTGTCTTCCTATGTCTTCACACTGCATGTTCTCCTGTCCTGCTTCCCCACGTCTTCTCATGTGCAATAGCTTTGCTCGTCCCCTACTAATTTCCTGAATTGACACCTTACATTTTATCACCTCCTGTTCTCGCACTAGCCCCTCAAATTCTGGCATTTCTGTGCGGTGTTCCTGAGAATGACTGCTACCATTCTTTTTTAAATTCATGGTAAAGTGCTGGCTCAAAGCATTTACCTGTCTGTGACATCACTATCTGGTGAGTATTCTCTATTCAGAAGGTGGTTCAATCCTGTCCTCTGACCTGCCTTTACAAACACAGCGTCTCCGCGTCGAGGCTCTGTCAACTCTCCTGGCTACTCGGCCGGAGTCCTGTCACTGTCCCAGCTTTCTTAGCCAACTCTTCAGATATTTCTGAGTGAGTTCACCCTACCTTTCCCATTTTATGTAAGGAATTACACGGTGTTTACTGGCATTTCCTAAGATCTGCCACCCTGGGCTGCTTTGTTACTGCGTCCACGACATCACTGTACCTCCGACATCAAAGCTCCTGCTCCATGTAAGACTGTGCAGTTGTTTGCTTATTGCTTTGTAAAATACTCAGAAGAAAAGGAGGGAAACTGCTGTGTCAGCATGCACAAGCCCCCCTCCCACCCCAAAGTCTCCACATACAATTTTTTTTAAGAAAAATACTCAGTACAAGGTGATGCACTAAACAAACTTACTTTAAGAGTTCATCTCTCTCTGTCTTCCGTGCAAATACTATGTCGCTGCACTTGTTCTGGAACCTGACCAGGATTTCCGTCAGCTCATTATAAAACTGTAACCAAAAGCAAGAACAGAAATAGATCATGACCATTTTTCCACCTAAAGAAAACCACCGTCTGACGCTCATTTGTCAAGCTGCAGAAAGTGAAAGAATTCAACTCCACTACATGAGACAACAGTCATACAACTTAAGTTCAACAACTTAATATTAAATATGACCTGAGATTCCTAAAGAAAAATTAAAAATTCATTTTTAGAGAACACTAGCAGCAAAAATTAAATGACAACAAGTTAAAAGCTTCATGATCAGTCGGCCCAGGTGGCCTAGCAGGTTACATGGGCCGCAGCCCACAGACATCCAAGGACTCACTGGCGTCCCGGGTCCAAGCAGAGACCACCAGTGATTAACAAATGAGTAAACTAAATGTTTCTTCCTCTCCCTGCCTGCCTGCCTTCATTCCTGCTGCACCTTTCTTTAAAAAAAAAAAAAAAGTTAATGATCATGAACATGTTCCCAATTTCTAAAGAAAAGTCAATGATGGAAACACTAAATCTGTTTAAGTGGAAGGATTGGAATGGCATTTTCACTCCAGAAATGCAGGCATCATTTCAGAAATCTCTATCAGAATTTCCAAAGCCTCTCCAAAGAGGTTTTTAGCTTATTTATTCTAACAAAACAACTTAAACCAAATTACTGTATCATCTCTATTTGGAAGGTTTGTAGTATTTCCACCTTCTCTTCAGAGCATTGTATATTATATCCAGCGTACTTACATCAAGAAAACTTTAGCAACATCATTATGGAGTTAAAGTACCAAAAGGAACTGTATTTGAAAAACTTAAAAAATTACTTGCTCCCTAAAGCAAATTAACTGGTAAAAACCAACATCTAAGCATTTCCCTAAAACCCTTGTAGGAAAGGCAAAACAACACAAAGTGGACTCAGCACCGAGGCTCGGGGATCACAGGGCTCAGGGGGTCATCGTCCAAACTGTCAGCACCTGAGACACACACACCTGCCGCCCCACCAGTGCAGTGCCCACCGCTCCCACCTCCTGACAGGTCTCTCAGATCAGTCTGCTCTCTAACCCACTCCCGCCCCCGACGAATGTCGCTGACTTCTCGCTGACTTCTCAGGTATCTCGGTGCTATCCCTGCTACCTGGAATGCAAGCGCTCCTTACCTCCCAGTAACTGTAGGCTGAAATACACGATCCACCCCTCAAAGCCCCATGAAACGGGGCCGCCTTCATTAACAAACCTCTCAGAATCCAATCAACAAACCAAGACAAAGAATAAGTGGTGCACTTGGATGCAGCAGATAACTTCTCAAACTATACCTTCACAACAATAATGGTGAGCTGTTGCTTTTTTTTCACATACCTTTGTTCCCGCCTTCAAATTAGCTACAAGTTCTACAAAGTTGTCATATGCAGTAGCTAAATTCTTCAGAACTTCTTCTCTTAAATTGGCTTCATTGTTAGACTGTTTCATTTTTGAAAATTCCTGGTGTGAGACCTTGTTAAACAAAGATTAATCAAATCAATATATAGCTTATAATTTTTTATTCACACTTTCCTAACTGTGAAAATCATACATGGTTACACACAGAAATTACTAAGAAATATTATCTAATATTTCTTTGGAGGTAGCACGGAGTTTTAAATCTTTTCTTCAGTAATAAAAATCACAAATTCAGTGGATGTCAAACAACCAAAGATGACAGATTTCTAATAAGTAACACTTGCAAAAAATACAACTCCAAACGGACACAGATTTAATTCAAGATTATCCTTTCTATAATTTTTTAAACCTAAATTTCATTAAAGTACATCAACTTCACCTGAATATTTTTAAGAAGGCCTTCCTGTTTCTTTAGAGACTCTTGGAC
The DNA here is from genome assembly GCA_004363575.1 of Solenodon paradoxus. Classification (NCBI taxonomy): domain Eukaryota; kingdom Metazoa; phylum Chordata; class Mammalia; order Eulipotyphla; family Solenodontidae; genus Solenodon; species Solenodon paradoxus. The sequence goes on along the minus strand of RJWH01003309.1, from coordinate 72,920 downwards.
TTTAGTCGTAAGTCCTCCATAAATTCGATCCATTTCAGTAACAGAAAGAGCTTCCTCATTTATCACACCATCTTGAGCCAGAGCAGTCAAAAATTTGCTTGTCATGTCAAAATTCACTGATTTCAGGTCATTCTCCAGACCCTCTCTTTCCTTCTTTACCTCATCAAGATGCGTCAATAAAGACCTTAAGACATTTACAACCTAAACAATTAAAAAAAAAAAAAAAGTTTAGTTGCGCCCCAAAAAGTCAATTTCAAAAGAAACAAAAAATATTTAAATTAAATATGAAGTTTTATTCAGAGTCAGGGAGAGATGAGCACCAAGCAGTAATTGTTGGGTTTATTTAGACGCAGACACTGTACCTTTAGGGAGGTCAGACTGACAGCCGCAACAAAAATGTTAACAGGTAAGAGCTTCAATGGCACCACACTGCCCTAAACACCTGGCAAGTGTAATTTAATGTATCCTGTACAATACCCCACAGAGTGTATGTATTTATCACTGCTACACCACAGGTGGGGAACCTGAATGCACAGCCACTACGGAACAGAGGTGGAATCTGAGACGAAGCCTGCCTAAGTCCAAACCAACCTCTGAACCACTCTCCACCCTAAGAGCCAGTTACCTGGATAGTCTACTTCGCTGACACAGATTGAGAGAGAGAAATAGAGGTAGAGTAATACGGACAGAGCAAGTCAGATAAAGACAGACACAGACAGAAAGGTGTAAACACATACTTGTTTTATATCCTGGGAGAGAGAGTTTCTACATCTCTATTCAAATTGTTAGAGCTCTGCCTCTCTCTCACTCGGCCAGGAGTTTGACTTACATCCACATGATTCACAAGCACACCTGTATGGTAACAGTGCTGCCCGGGTTCAGGTGCGCTCGGATGCAGCTGCTCAGCTGGCCCACCGCTCGCGTCTCCACACGAATGCTAGGACCAGCAGGGAGAACTCTGACCCAGCCCTCCACTCCACTTGCCCCAGCGATGATCCCAGAAAAACAGCTGGTGGAAAGACAAATGAAGAGAGGGCCATCCGCGAACACATCCAAGCCCTGTCTTTCTGCCAGCAGCACTTCCGACTCCAACAGATCTCCTTACCAACTGAACTGTCTCTAAGAAGTTCTGTCCTATTCTTCATTCCAGTCTTAGTTTTAGCAACTTGACAAGACCGTTCAGAGTAACCTCCTCTGGGAAGACCAAAGACCTGAGAAAAAGTCTAATAAATTTCTTTTAAATTTAGATGATCTTCCTTTTAACCTGTTTACCACACTGTATTACCTATGTGTCCTAATCTTAACATTCAGTCTTAAAAAAGGAGAGAGAGAGAGAGAGAGAGAGAGAGAGAGAGAGAGAGAGAGAGAGAGAGAGCGCGCGCGCGCGCTCGCAGTAGAAAGAAATACCTAGAGGTCCAATGAGCATCAAACTGAAGATGCTTTGAAGAGAAAGAAGACAAAGAATCATGTCTAGACGGACACAGTAGAAAATGACAACATAGAAAAAAGTTTTGCTTCCATGACGTCCAAGATACATAGTGAGACAAATTAAAAAGGTACGAAAGCTTATCTATTATGATGCACTGTGAGTAAGGGAGAAGGAAGTCAGAACATAAGGATGGTAGCTCACACAGAAGACAAATACTTATTTTTTACAAAAGAAAAGCAAAAGAGAACAAGCCAGGCACTAAGGAATATTACTCAAAGTGGAGACAGGAACAGGGATGAGGTTTCTCTGCATGCCCCTTTTGAATTGCAAACATTTTTAAATTTAAACCATAAACACATATGAGACCTTGACTACAGAAACAAATGGCCCTAATCACACAGAAAAAACAACTTCAGCCCTGCCTGCCTGACTGGCTGGCGGGCTGGCTCCTCTGGTGGGCACGACGACTCACCGTGCAGCCAGGGCAGTGTCGACCTGGAAAACTAGCTTTATCATCTGCAAAACTGGAACACTAAACACTGTGACAGAACTGTTACGAGGACTGAAACTATCCATCGACAGTGCTGGACATAGTTCGGACACAGGGTGAAGAGTTCAATCACTGCCACCATGAACTGGTGGTCAGGCTCTATGGTTTACAGCAATATTATGAACTAAAGAGGTTTCGGCAAATAAGCATTCAGGCAGGGATAGAGGAATAATGAACAGATTAAGAATTAAAGTACTTAGTGATTTTGTTGAATTGTAACACAGTTTTAAAGTGTTAACAGTATTTATTATTTGCTGGCACATAAAAACCGATAAACTTCAAAAACTGAAGGAACTTCAACCACGACTTTGACTTAAGGTCTATATGAAGGCTGTTTATCAGAAAAATATGTTCTTTTTATCTCTCCCTAAGCTCTGTCCAACAAGTTAGAAAGAAAAAAAATTAGCCAAGTAAAATACAAGGGAACAAATCGGAATATGTAGAATTAATTTAAAAATAGTTGAGTAAACAAAGCTTAGAGCTAGGACCACCATTAAACCATCAGGTGAGACAGACTGCATGTCTCTTACATCAGACAGAAACTAAGATCCTCTCAATAAATAATGGGTCAAAACTGTGGTGCTGATACCCAAGTTAGCTGATAAATAACACTATTCAATTATTAAATTCCTCTTCAGTGAAGACTCGACCACATAACAAGGCAGCAGAACAATGTGTAAAGAGAAGCCCGTCAGGATTTTAAGAACCACAAGTTCTCACACCAGCTCAGTTATGAAGAAGCGCTGCCATCCGAACTGTTAGAGTAGTCAGTTTTCTAACCAAAGTGATAAAGGACCAAAGCCATTTAATAAATCTATTCTGTCCCATAACTCTGTTTCTAAGTCTCTGGGAAAAAGGACATACGAAAACCCATTTTCAAATGGACGCAGACCACATGCAAGAGATTCCTTGCATTCACACACTGACCTCATTTAAACAGTGAATAAAAAAGAAAAAGAATTACAATGCTTCTAAAAACATGTGAATGTAAACAGGATAGTAAAGACAAGGAAGGCACTACGTAAAAATTGTATAAACTTGAATTTGAAATTTAAATGTTATAAAGTTATAAATAGCTAGAATCCTGTATTATGTTTTATAAACAGTTCCAACGACCGCATTAATTACATACATACCTTTATTGAGCTAGGCTGCCCATGGTTATCATTCAAAAAATGTCTTTTATTTATTTATCTATGAATTTATTTTAGGAAAGGTGCAGGCAGAAATGAAAGCAAGCAGAGGCAGGCGGGCAGGAAGAAAGAGGAGAAAGAAGCACTTTTTTATTTAGCTGTTCATTTTGGTTGTTCCCACAGGTCCAGGACACGAACCTGAGACCCAGAATGCATATGGACTGTGCCTGTGCCAACTGCTACTCCACCAGAGTGCACCAACAATTGGTCTAAAGTCTTCATGTGTTGGGTACTATTCTGGATGCTAAAGTAGAAATATTAACAAAAATAGAGCCCTTTCCTTCATTTGGGAGATGGAGGAAAAGAGTAAAGAAGTTAAACAAATATACAAAGATAGCCATATGTCAGATAATGACAATGAAGGGGAAGCCATCCACGAAAAGGGAAGAAAATCCCCCAGAGAGGAAAAACCAAATTTGAATCCAGGCAAGAACAAGCTGAGCATGGCCAAAGGGAAGGGGAAAAAAAGCCAGTCTGGTTGAAGCAGAGAAAACAAAGACAGGCTGGAGGGAGAGGTCATCAAACAGAAGGGCGGAAAGGAGATGGCCCAGCTGACACTCCACTGTCAGGTGAGAGCTGGCCAACTTACTCTAAGGGACCAAGAGAAAACAGTCACAGCTTTGTGCGCCAGAGTCTCCGTGGCAACTCGAGCCCGAGTCTGCAGCGCAAAAGCAGCCTGAGACAAAACGTAAATGAGCGTGGTTGCGCCCCAAGGAAAAGGTATTTAGGAGCACAGACACTGAACTTCCTGTCGGTCTAGGTCATGAAACTTACTACCCTTTGACTTTTCTCCAACCACTTAAAAATTTAAGAGCATTCCTGCTCACAAGCGCTATCAGCAGACAGGCTGGGTCTGATCTGTGGGCCACAAAACACCAACCCATTTCCATTCATAAACGTCACATCTAATAACAGTACCGTTTAGGTACAATCAGGAACATAAGTAACGCCCCAGTGAAATCTGCAACTTCACTCCAGATCTTGACGCACCAGTTTCAGAAAGCAGACAGGAGGCCGCCTGCACAGCAGCGGGGAAGCAGGGCCTGACGGCAGAGCCTCCACCAAAGCTACCCTCGAGGCGTCTCCACCTGTGAGGACCTCGGAGTCACACAGCCTACAGCTGGCCTTCCACAAACGTCTGGTGAGCACGCCAACAAGTAGATGCCAGCCTGTCTCGACCGTGTATAAACTTAGAGAAAACAGAAGAGGCCGTTGGCTGCGCAGCCACTGGTCTGTCAGCATCTCTGTGTGAAGCCGAGAAAGCCCCAGGGCGCACTTTGGGACCTCTGAGGTGACGAGGAGCACTCCTTCCTTCACACTCCAGGCAGATGTCACCAGTCATGCGTGGCTCCCCACTTTCCACAAGGAAAGTGCTCCTTCCTGCGGGCAGACTGGCACTGTGCCGAGGTGGAGGCTGGCTGGGTGCACTCAGTCCCAGACCCCAGCTGGTCAGGGGTGACGTCACAAGCAGGCGTCCCAAGCAATTTACAAAGGCCCTTTGTAGAGAAGGCACCGAGCGTCTACAAAACCTTCCAGTATCTCTCTCTAAAACCAGGCACACGACACACTCAGAGCAGTAACAGCAGGCCTGGCCGCAATCAGAGGAGGAGGCGGAAACAGCCCTGTCACTAAGCTTCATCCTCTTATTCTATCTCTGCAGCACTTTAATAATCAGCAACTCAAACGACTGAACTGCTAGCATCAAAACGCTGGTTAACGTGTCTTCAGCAACTGAGACAACCATTGAAAAGAGCTTTGATGAACACGAGATAGTTGGCTTTTATTATAAAGGCACATGATGAGTGAGCACTGAGAAAACTGGCTGCCTCAAGCCAGAAAACCTGAGCTTCAGCCAAACTCGCTCACACCAGGCCACCAGGAGCCAAGCCACTAGCACTGCAGCTACAGAAAGTGTCAACAATGAGTGCCTGCTGACTCAGACTTTGCATAACACACATCACTTCCGCTTTTCTATGGGAAACAGGAGAATCAAAAAACAAGTCATTAAGTTCTGAGTCAGGTACAAGAAACCAAAAAAGGGAAAAAGGGAGGGAACACTAAACAGTTTTTTCTATAATTAAAAAGGGCCAGAATTTGATGTTCTGTGAGTCTGCAGTTTCTATTCTTCAAATTCTTAATTCTTCAAACTGATCTTTGAGCCACCTTAATTTTTCCTTCCTCATTTCCTCAAAGCTAACTAATACTCTTTTTTTTCTATCAGGTTTGAGCCAGGTTCTGCACAATTCAGCTGCAGCCTTCTCTCCTCTTTGGAGGCTGGTTTCCACTGAACTTGCTAGTTCTCTGAACACTCACACAATCACCCCCAAGTTCATGTGCTCGCTTTTTCTGTTCAACTCTGTTCTCATAATATGCCGATTTCTTAAGAAACTTCCTAAGAGAAGAGCTTCGAAATGTGGAAATTTAAGCACTTCATCATCAAAATCCTCACAGCATAATTTCCAGAGTTAGGACATTTCTAAATTTCTACTTCCCACTAGTTATCCTGTACATATTAGTCTTATATACTGGACGATAAAGTGAGGGTAAAGGCTATATATGATTCATCTGTTAAATTTTCAAAGTACCTAGGCATGATTCTTTACACAAGAGTAGATATTCAGTAAGTCTTGCTCAAATATAAAACATGAAAAGTTTCTGGGGGAAAATAAGAAAGACACGATATTGGTAATTTTCAAGACCTACTGCCCCAGGAAATTCACCTTTTTCAAGAAGTCTTTAGCAATATCTTTGTCCTTGGACTTAATTTCCTGTGTTTCTATCTGAACCTACGACATTACACTACTTCAATGACCGGGCACTAAGTAATACCTGTACTTCCTCCTCTTTTAGAACTTTCCCAATCAGACGCTTTGCTGCTGATTTTCTCCTTCCTGTCACCAGCAGAAAGGCCATAAGGATGCTATCCATTTATTAACACGCACACATTGTCAATATTCCCTTCAAAGGCAGTCCCAGTAGAATATGGTAGAAGGGAGCATAGAATGATATACAAAACCAAAAAAATGTGATCAGAATAACATCTGATCACACCCAGACCTTCCACTTCTGGGAAGTTTCTACACTTCCAAACTCTCCCTTTTATAAAACCAGAATTCAATACTGTGAACGAATGACACATGAGTTTAATACCCAGTTCATGGGAGGCATTCAATAAACGGTAATTATTATTAGAGGACAGGAATATTAGTATAATTACCCATTACACAGTGCTTCACACGCTAACTCAGGCACTAAAACCTCATTACTTCTGCACTTTTAAAAGAAGCCAGAAAGGAAGGACTGGTAACTCAGTAAGGGCGACGCTTGAACAGGTTTCAAAAGCAGATGACGACCCCTAAACGAGCTTCTCACCTCGCTGCCCTGCAGAGTCTTGGCTGGGTTGGCAGAAGGGATGGCAGCATTGAGCTCCGGCTCCGGCCTGCACAGAAGGGCGATGGTGTCACGGTGAGACTGGTAGCGCTCCTTCACCTGCCCATCTGCTTGCACAGCTTTGTCCAAAACTGTTCTGAAGTTGGCTCCCTCTGGGGAAGACGTCACCAGAGCACAGCATTGATTTAACAACAGTCTCTGCACTGGCTGCACTTCCAGCTCTGTCTCCAACCTTATTTTCCTCTCCACAGACTCCAACCCACTAGGACAAGCAAAACCTCAGCTCCCATCAGTCTTTCACTCTGTGCTTGTTTTGGGAAATGACAAGATAAATTGTAACACAAAAGCACTGTTACACCTTAAAATACCTTTGGTGGTTACTGTCCATCCAATAAAAACTGACATTAGTCTGATCTTTTCCTACAACACAACTACAGAAAGAAATCATTTACTCAAAAAAAAAAAAAAAAAAAAAAAATTGTTAAAACTTATTTAAAGTGTATTCCTTTCTCAAAACATCACTGCTTTGACTTGACTTAAAAAAAACAGCAGGTGCGCCCGGGTGGAGCAGCAGTCAGGTCAATCATCTCCAAAGGCGCACAGGCCACATACCCCTGTGCCCAAGTCCAGGGTCTGGGGAAACAAACAATGTGAGCAACTGAATAAAAATAAAAATAAAATACATGCTTCTTCCTCCTCTCTCTTCCTGTCTGCCTGCCTACTCACCTTCATTCCTGCCTATACCTTTCCTTTAAAAAAACACAACAGATATAATTTAGAAAAACCACAATAGCACTCATTTATTTTACAGAGATAAATAAAAAATCTCCAGTTACCATGAAGATACTACTGAGCTTAATAAATAGAAAATCTTATTAATCAGTCTTAAAAAACAATAAATTGGCTCCAAATTAACTGTTCAACTCTTTTTACCACCTAGGAGTCACAAATTAAGTGAAATGAAATTATAGCACCACATGCATAAATACACACAGACACACACACACAACATGATCTCACTTGTGCTTTTAAAATACAAACAGGGACGAGAATAGAAAAAGTTCTATGATCACTATAATTTTCATTTTATACCTTTCTGAAGAATCTGTTTAAACATAGGTTACCTGCCTTCCTTGGATTGTTGTTTCTTTTTTCTAACTCTCTCTGGAACTGAGGAAAAACGCACTTGGTTGTGCTATGAAGAAAATGACACCTCGCCTACCTGTGGCTGCACCTCTCCCAGGAGGAGTCTCGACTGGTCAGTGTGGAAGTTCTGGGGAAGCCAAGAGAGCGTCCTCCCCACCCGCCGAGGAAGACAAGCAAGCCTAGCGCGCAGACTGCTTCTATTCCCCACAGGTAGATTACCTGAGCATCGATAATTGCTTTTCACTTATGACTTCCTTATTCCACCTTTCAAAAGCTCTTTTCTGAAGCTCTCGGAGCTCTCTCCTATTTGCTAGAGGATGGAGGCTCCGTGACTCATGAATCACTAAACAAAAGCCAATTAGAGCTTTAAAATGTACTCACTTGGATCTCTGCTACTTAGCTGATTTTATAACAGCAAGCAGTTTCAATAAAAAACAAATTTCAGTTAAAACTAACTTAATCAGGCAAAATATGAACTCAGATGGGGGTTTTTTCACTTGGAAGTCATCTCAGCTTTTTACCTGCTCTTAAAGGTTTGTAGAGGTCAATGGACGGTGTCCTTTGCCAGCGGTCCTTGAATTTTGCTCTTAAATCATTGTCCGTTGCTTCTTCTTCATCCAGTAATCTTAATGACTTTAAAAAAGGCAAAACAATAAAATATAGTTCTAGTGTTTAAAAATCTTTTTAAATGATTTTACTCAATATAAATGAGAATTCATGAGATTAGGAATATTCCTTATTACTAGCTAGAATATAAATTGGTACTGCAATTTCATTGCAAAATCAATTATAATGGATTTCACAAAAAGTCTTGTAAAATTTAAGGCTAAATTAGCCATTATCTTACTCAGATAAACTGAAAATGAATAATAATTTATATTCCTATACCACGAGTACTTTAAACAGACTTTAATATTAAAGTAGAAAGTTTTTAAAACTTAAAAGCCATAAACAAGGCAAATAAAAGTACCCTACATCAAAATGGGCCTATAATTGACATCATACACACTAATAATGCCAGTTTTCCCTTAATTTTAAGATTTTTTTCACATTAATATATCTAACAAAAATACTCTTCACAGCTGATATACGGTATTTCATTAGGCAGTGTTCTTTTTCTATAAAGCTTGTTTCAAAATCAAACGTGTATCTTCTAATCAATGACACCTTAAAAGTCAAAGAAATACAGTAATATTTAAGTAACTACTAACATATTATTTTACTTCATAACTTTCTGATGTGATACATATTATTCCTTAAGCCTCTTTATTTGCTGAGTACACTGAGACAGGAAGATGTTAAGTAATTTATCTAGGGTGACAAGTGGGAGTAAGAAATGGAAATCAAGTCCAAACATAACCATACATTCTGAGACCTTAACCCCAAGGATTAGGTGTAAACTATAAAAACTAAACAGTGATTCATTACTATAACTTCTAGTCACTAAATGCCAAGAGACTGCTTTCCATTCGACTGACCATCTGCATTTTCCAGTCTGTGTTCTCCCTCACCAACAATCACTTCTTCCTGCTTTCTCGGAAGCGTGATCCTGAACACCACCTCTCTGCCTTTATCTTCCTAAAGCCAATGTCTTTTCTCTTTGTTTTTTTAAATGAAAATACAGGCAGGCATGAAGGCGAGAAAGCAGGCAGACAGGAAGAGGAAGAAAAAGCATTTTATTTGATTTTTATTTCATTGTTCATACTGGTTGTTTCCCTATGGACCCAGAAATCGAACCCAGGGATATGTGTCCCGTGCTCCCTAGGGAGCAAAAAGTCTAACCACTGCTCCACCAGAGCGTGCCTCTAATGTCATTTCTTCTGTTGTTTTTTAACTTGTTTTTTTTTTGTTTTAAGGAAAGGTACAGGCAGGAATGAAGCAAGCAGAGGCAGGCAAACAGGAAGAGTGAGGAGAAAGCATGCCATTTATTTTATTTAGTTGTTCATCTTGATTGTTCCCAGAACCATGACAGAAACCCAGATCCCTGGGAATTATGTGGACTACACCAGGCGGAGGTGGAGGATTTATCCGCTAGGTCACCAGAGTGCTCCTATGAGGTCTTTTCAACTTCGACACCAGACAATAAGCCTTTTTAACTTATAAATCAACAATTTTTAAAGGATTGAAAGGTACTCTCATGAATACAGCCCCCTAACATTAGGAGCAGCTTGTGCTGGGCCTGCCCTGTGGCTCAGGCAGCTGAGCTGGCTGCAGTGACGGACCTGGTTCATGACCTGCAACTAGGAGGGCGAACAAAAATAAACAAATAAAACTGCTTCTTTCAACAAAAAAAAAGTGGGGGATTGTCAAACGTTAATGAACACACACACCAATAATCTTGGGATCTTGTTAAAACGCAGATCCTGCTTTCAGCAGGTCTAGGGTGGGGTTTGCGATCCTGCATTTCTAACAAGCTCAGCACAAAAGGCGTTGGTACGTAACCAGGTAATACCATTCTGTTTGCTTTCAAGTTTCGATTGCTGACGACATCTCCGTCAGTAAGGTCAGTGAATGTGAACAGCATAATTAATGCAGCATCCTATTTCAACAGTTTTTGTGCATTCCTAGCGTGGTTCAATAGCTATCTTCAACCCTCTCTTGATCAGTATCATATCAGCTAAAATAATTGCAATATTATTATAGCAACAGTAATATAACAGCAATGGTAATAAGAGCTGTGTACTAAACATACATTGTGTCCCAGAGTCTAGGCATTTCTCTATTTCAGGTAAATATTCTCATCCCCAAAGCTTCACACTGTCGTCAGTACTCAGGACTCTGCCCCTGCCCACAAAGTATCTAGAAACGATGTCTATTATCTGAAAGTCAACTGAAAAATCATCACTAGAGACTGATGCACTGATAACATAAGTCACCTATGAGAGCCCATATGATCGGTTTAAATGTTTGTAACTAAAGAAAGAAATGTATTGGCTAACTGGCTACTGGACAGTCACTGGGGGGAAGCATAGAAAAAAAAAAAAAAAGACAAATAACACTGGCAAACAACTGACTTTGTTTAGTTAAAAAACTTTTTAGTGTTCATTCCTACAGATAAAATGCCCTCTCTACTGGGAGATGGATGCAACAGATAAAAACATTTGATGGCCTAACTTCCTTTGTCTGATTTCATGTTCACCAAGAAATCCAACCTTCCACAGAAATCATTAATTATGAAGACTGAACAGTTTGCATCCCAGTACTTTCTCACAGCATACGAGTTTTTCACACAGTGGCCATTTGAGTTCTAGTAATATTGCATTCTGTTTACCCTTAAGACATAAATGAACTCATTCTTACCCCATCAGACTCCCTCTTTAAGCTGAAGGGCTGGCTCCGGGTCACAATCAATTCACCAAGATGATGATAACATAACTGTCCTGTGAAACTCTATTAAGAGGAACTTCGAAATCCCAACTTCTGGGAGACACCGAGGGGTGAAGTAGACATACTTGAAAAGCAAATCTCTCTACACATACCTCATCGAGGATTTCTCTGTTCCTCTGCAGTAGCTCAGGCAGTTCTCTGATCAACTGGTCAACAGTCTGGATGCCCCCCTGCTCAATCACAGATGTAGACTTAGTCAGAATAGACTGAGGCACAGTGTCTCCAGATATATCTTCAATGGCTGCCGGAAGATTCAGGGAAGCTAATACCCTGAAAAAAAATGAGATTAAGAGAAAAACAAAGTCAATGACTTATAAAACAAAAAAATCATTAAAGAATTAAGTTGCTTAAGTTCACAGTTTAGAATTAAAAGCCAAAATGTAAGAAAAAAAATGACAGCACTAAAATATGTTAGATATCTTGGGTTCACTGCCAAACTTCTAAGTACTAAAAGTTAAAACTTCTGTGTTAAAAAACAACATTTTATCATGCTCATGAATGTTATACTGTCACTAACTAATAAGAAATTATTATTTCAAAATAGCTGTAATTTCCTCTCTAGGCAAAATGTCCAGAGGACATATCTTACACTGAGTATTACTACACAGTCTTTGTCTGTGGTCAGTTTTGTGGCTCAGTAACAATTCTTCTGTTTTTTCACTCACATACTGGGGGTGTCAGAGGACATTTACGCTGCTTTCTTGCTAGGAAAAGGTCCATGAATTTTATAAAAATTAAAAACATGAAGAGACACCCCAGGAAGGAGAAACTATTCCTAATTACATACACCTGACAAAAGACTTTCCTCTAAGTAGGTGAGGAACTGTGCAGAGCCTAGAAACTCCCACTCTCGGGGGCGCGCTCATGGCCCAGCCAGCGAGCCGACCGTGTAAACCCAAAGAGCCGTGTAAACCCAAAGAGCCGAGTCAAGGATCCAGGGTCAGGGAGGAAAAGGGAAACTTACTTTCAAAATGAGCAAAACAGGCTTCAACAGACACATCGCTGGAGATATCTGAATGCCAAGTCAGCACATGAAGAGACACACCTCATCAGAATGAGAGGGGTGCAAATTACAGCACAGGGAGCTGGTGCCACCCAGCTGAGAGTGAAAAGACTGGTGGTACTAAGTGCCGGTGACAACGCGGAGCAAGCATGTTTCTGAAAGCGCTCAGGCAGGCAGGAATAGAGCTGGAACAACCGCTTTGGAAACAATCTGACCTTTTCAAGAGAAGTTACATAAATGCTGACCATACAACCTGACCATTCTACTCCCAGGTATTTGTCCAAGAAAAGTAAAACATGTTCACACAAAGATGTGTCCAAGAAAGTTAATAGCAACTGAAATGCCCATCATCAGGTAAAAGAATTAACAAACTGCTATGTGACCCTGAAATGGAGAACTCCTCAGTAATAAATAGGTTCAAACTAATTCACAACATCAATGAAGACCGTGTGAAAAAAGTCAAATACCTTTTACATGTGTGCTGTTAGTAGTGCACACCACACACTCTAGCAATACTCTTAATCAACTATACGCTGTAATGCACATACTGCACATGCTGTGACATTCATATTAAATCGTGTGAAGTCAGACCAGCCTACAAAAATGCGGCAGATCAGCAGTGGCGAGGGATCAAGAGGAAGTATTAAAGGGAAAGAGGCATGAAGGAATTTTTAGGGTGATGAAGACATTCTCTATCTTGACTGTGATGGTAGTTACATGAAGAAGTGGAACTCTACACTTAAACAGTTATACTCCATCATGTGAAAATTATACTTAAGGTTTTTTCAACCCAAGAATCAATTTTCTCACTTTTCAATCCATCAGAAACAAAACTTAAAGTCAAAAAATACCATGTATTACTTGATGAATTCATTTACTCTCGTTTCCCTCAAATAAATGTCTCCAAAAATACAAATTAGTCGTCAAATTCCTTCCAACTCTATTTGATAACACTCAATAAAAAGTATTCCCGTGAAATGTTTCTATATTTGCAATTTCACCTATTCAGCTCCAAGTTAACAAAATTAAAATGTTCATAAGCTATTCAATTAAAGAATAAATCAAAGAGAAAACATCAAAATTTTAAAACTTTACACTCTACCTACCCATTTGCCAGAGTGGTGGCTTCTCTCATTTGAGCAATTGACCTGTTAACTAAGTCAGCTTTCCTCTGATTATAGGCAGTCAGAGCCTGCTGCACAGATACAGGAACCATCTTCTCAAACAGATCTACAACCAGGAACAGAAGTTTCAACAAAATTTTTAAGACGAAAACCTGTAAATTACTTCATATTTCTTTTCTAATACTCAGTCTACAATGAAACTAAAGAGCAAAACTACATCACTATAGAAAATACAGTAAGTGACTTTTTAGATCACTATATTCAGAGACAACGACAATAAAAATTTTTTTCTCTTGACTTTTTTTTTTTCTTTTTTAAAAGAAAGGTACAGGCAGGAATGAAGGCGAGTAGGTAGACAGGCAGGGAGAGGAGGAAGAAGCATTTTTTATTTCCACTTCAGTTGTTCACACAGGTTATCCCCTGTCCTACTGTCCCCTGCCACTCCTACCCCCCACTCACCTGGAACTCAGATGCAGGGTTATGTGTGTGGCCTGCATGCTTCTGAGGCAACTGACCTAACCACTACTCCCTGGGTGGGGGGAGGCGGACGGGGGCAGGGGCACCAATTTTCTTGATTTTTTAAGATGCATTTATCATTAAGTTTAAGGGATCTTTAATGAAGAGTTACACATAAGAAAAGTACTGCGTGTTTGATTAAATTGACTGAGAGGGCCACAGTGCCAGGGTTCAATTTCCAGCCCCACTACTTCCTAGCTCTGCAAGGCTGGGCCAATTACTAAGGCCGCTCTCCGCATATCTTGGTCAAATGGGGATAATAATAACACCTTTCACCTGAGAGTTGTTCTAAGACTTGGATGAGCTAATATTTATAAAGTTTTTTTAAAAATCTCTGGCACAAGGCAAACAATGGGTTTGTTAAGCAGAAATAACGAATGACCCTTCCCCGGTAACTGAGAACATTATCAATGGGATCTTAGCTACAGGCTACCATATATTGCACAGACCACCTGTAATATCCAAGGACATTATAACATTTATTTGATACAAATATGACTTCAGAAGTTTGTGTTAAGTCACATTTATGTGTTTATTTTTAATGGCAGAATCTTAACATAATAAATGTATGTTAACAAAATGGTAAATGCTTATTTAGAATCTTTATTATTCACATTTTCAGTTGGTTTTTGTTTTGTTTTCTTCAAGGATAGAGGCAGGCTAGAATGGAGGCAAGCAGAGAGACAAGCAGAGAGACAAGCAGGGAGAGAGAGGAGGAAGAATTTACTGATTTCTATTTAGCTGTCCAGCTTGGTTGCTGCCCACCGCCCCCAGGAATCCAGGTCCCTGGAATATATGTGAACTGCACAGCCAGAGGCTAAAGACTTAACTGCTAAGCCCCACGATTTCAAGATGTTGTTACAGACACTTTATTACTATTTACTGTACATCTTAAAATTTCATTAGACAATTTTTAGCTTCTATTCTCATTCATCGTGAACAGCATGAAAGCATGATATACGCCAAAACAGACAACAGCAAATTCGTCAATTTAGCTACAAAAGAGGAAACAGAAGAAAAGATGGTAAGACTGAAATGCGCCTGAACACTTTACATACCAGTGAATTTCTGACTGATGGGCACATTGACTGGGGTGGATTTCACAAGCGTGGCCTTCCCAACAGGGTCAAGATCTTTGAGGTCTGGAACTCTATCGTGATAAATGAAGTCGTTATCCTTCTTTGCTGCAGTAAGGGCACGGCTGATTTTGTCAGAAAAATCCTTAACATTGACATATTCATCATAGCGAGATGCTACTGTTTTAATCAATTCTGCTGCATGCTAAAAAGAAAAATATTTTAAAAACACAATCATTATTTTTCTTTTTCCAAAAACAAATCCAAACATTGATATTTTTTTTAAAAATCTTTTTAAGTTGAGGACTTGTCTTCCCAGCAATGTGGTCAACAACAGAATAACCTAGACATTCTCCCACCAAAAAATACCTCCAACACGAATAATAATACGTAGCAGACATCCCTTTAAATACATGGGTGAATAGTTAAGAAAGTAAATCAATGGGTCAATAAGTATAAGCTGATACTGAGGAAAGTTGACTGTCGAGTATTTCTGTAATTCAAAGAACTTGCAACTAAAATGCAATAAAAGCTCTCGTGGAGACCTGTGACAGGTGTTGAAACCACGTAAGACTGAGATTTATTACCGTCACTCTTTCTCATGAGTGTAAAGGGTTACACTCTTGGTAAAAGGGTAGATCAGAAAAAAGTATTAAGCAACACAGGAAGTTAATAAGGAAGTATACTGACTCATCATTAACAGGAAACGTATTTTTTAAAAAAATAATTTGCCCTTATAATTTATAAGATAAGCATATGCCTCACATAAATTAATGCGAACATTAAAATAAAAATAAATTACATTACTTCAGTGGTATTGCTACAGATAACAAAAGATAAATTGTACAACCAAAAAGCATTAGGGATAAATTCAGTAATGTTTATTTAACATTTGCCAAATTCTCAGAAAAACATGAACCCTTCTTAAATTTTGCAAATTTATAAGTCTCTACATGAACAATTATATTCATCAATCTACACATCATCTGAGTAGGTTTTAACACTCCCGTCTATCAGCAATGAACAGACCAAGTAAACCAAAATTCAGTAAAATTAGAGAAGATCTCAGGATTACAATTAATGAGTTTGAGTTATCAGACACGGAAAACCCTAAACTCCAGAATACAGTGTGCTAAAGCACACAGAGCACATATATATATAAAGTGACCACATAAGGAGATAAAGCAGTCTGAAACAGCAAGAATGTAAGAGTGACTTCACATTAGAAAACACACTTACATAATTCCCCATAATAATATATTTAAGTTTAAAAAATCAAATTATCTTTACTAATGTTGAAAAAGCATTTGATAAAATTCAATAATCATTCCTGACCCTTTTTTTCATCTTAGTAAAACAGAAACTGATATCCAGTTCCATAGCATGATAAAAATCTTTAATGTTGAAAGCTAGTATCATGCTTAGTAGAAAAATGAAGACATTCCTAAACAGATGAAACAAAGATGATCAATATCATTACACCACAGAACACTGTTGAAACTGGACAAAAAAATGAAATTAATATAAAACTTAGAAAAGGAAAATATTATTTTATATACCAGGAAAACCACCTAAATCACCCTAAATAACAAGTAGATTAGACATAAAATCAATAAGCAAGTAAGATAAACCACCACCAATTTGAAAGATCTAAGAAATAAATCCATAGTTATTAGCAACAGAAAGACAAACTATCTAGGAATAAAATTTATAAGATCCTTGCAAGCTCAATATAAGAAAACAGAATAAAGATAAAACAAATCTAAAACGACATTTTTAAATTATTTGTATTATTATTATTGAAATTATCTCTTGTTCACAATGCTACATTCCTGTTTGAAGACTGACATTGTATCTCAGGTCTGTATTTCACACCACACCCTCCACCAGAGTCCAGGGTCACCACCATCTTTCCCCTCTTTCCTTTCCTCCCCCTTCCCACCCCCCCACCAGTTATCATCTCCTGTCCTGAGAGTTTTTGTTGGGGTTTATCTGTTTACTTGTTTTATGTATTATATTCCACATGAGTGAAACCATCCTGTATTTCTCTCTCTTTCTGACTTATTTCACTTAACATGATTCCTTCCAATTCCATCCAGATTGTTGCAAAGGGCACAATTTCATTTTTTTAGGAGCTGTGCAGAATTACACTGAGTATATAGACCACAGTTTCCATATTCAGTTGTCTGTTGTTGGGCACTTAGGTTGATTCCATGTCTTGACTGTTGTGAACTGCGTGTAAAGCTTTATCATAGTGCAAACATGGTAAATTGGAAAATGCACAAATTTAAATCTGCAAATGTTATTAAACTCGGCATCAAACAGCACAGCTGGTAGAACCACAGGATGTATTTGCTGAATACACCAGAAGAAAAGGGGGGCAGCTAAGGGCCTTGTCCTGGGAGAAAAAAACTGGAACTGAAAGAGAATACCTGCCAGCTGCTGGTAAAGGCAGGACCATCTGGCCCAGGTCAAGCCACCAAGAGTCATGGATAAATGGGAGCACTGATGGCTGCTGCGAGCAAAAGGCAGATGAGTTACAGAGCAGGAATGGAGGGAAAGCAGAAAGGGATTGGGGCTGGGGGAGTAGGGAGAAGGGGGAGTGGGCACTCAGAAAATGCAGGCAAAACACAAACTCTGAAAGGAGCAAACCTTCCTAACTGGGCTGAGTAGGAGGAGTGAAGCTGAGGAGGGTACCCACACCAGAGTCCATCCCCTACCAGGAACCTCATGTTCCATTTCTCCACTGAGTCCAATCTCATCAAACAGGAGTAACTGAAAGTATAACCCATCTGTCTCAACACAAAGAAACTTTAAGGAAAAGAATCAAAATAAGTAATATACTTTCCAGGAGATGGTGAAAATTCTCCAATGAAATGTTGTCATAAAGCAGATGAAAGAGCTGCTAAATAAATAAATAAGAAAGCGAACTGTGAAACTGACGGCCACGGTGACAGTGCGGAAAAACACAAATGTGGACAGGGAATCAGACGACTGGGGGTAAGTCAGACAGCAAAAGAATGTGACACAGGAATTGACATAACTTGTAAAGAAACTGAAAAACAAACTCACTTAAGAAAGCAAGCATGAAATAGTTACACAAGGAGACCAGACATTACAGAAATAACTGTGATAAACATACAAAACAAGAAAAGGCGAGGAAAAGCCCACCTGGCAGCTAGGAAGGAGGGAGCGTCACAAATTAATGATTTCTGAAAGTGAGTAAAATGTGATATTGTATGTAGATCCTGATTTGAACACACCAACTACCCAAAGACACTTTAGAAAAAAATGAAGGAAAACTAAACTAGGTTTGGATAATATTAGGGTACTAGTATTAATTATTCATTTGTACTAATTGGTATTAATTTTGATAGCTGCGATGACATTTAAATTCCAAATTTTTTCATCTTTATTAGAGGTACATACTAACGTACATAAGGATAAAGGATAGGGAAGAAAACGCAAAATACTCCGAAAATAATGAGAGAGGGGAAACATGAAACACAAACTGCAATAGTCACTGAAACTGGGTGCTAGATATTGGGAGATACATACTATTACATGTTTGAAATTTTCCACAGTAAGTAAAATAAAATTCCGACAGGAGCATAAAGTAGTAAGGCTAATCAGAAGAATTCAGAAAATGAGAAAGGATTAAGACAGTCTAAAGGTCAGTGACTAAAATGCTATGAAACAGGAGCACGGGCAGTTAAAGAAGCCAATGAAACAGGGGTTAAGTTCAGAAACAGACCCAAATAGCGATGGCAAAGTGAATCTCAAATCAGTAGGGTAGGAGACGCCTGCGGCTCTGCAGCAAGGCGCAGGCCCGCAAGGCCCAAGGAGCCGGGTTCCAGACCCAGGTGCACAGGAAACAAAAAAGGAAGGAAGCAGGGTGAAGAAAGTCATTGTACTAAATGGTTTATAGAGAATTCATTATTAGGGGCTACTTGGATCTAAATAGTGCAAAAATTCCCAGGAAATAAACTAAGTTTCTAATACTTAACATATGCTAGTCTGAAAACAACTTTCCCACAGAAATCTTTATCAGAGTATTTTTAAGAATTTAAGTGAAACTTTGAATAAATAATACATTTTTAAAGCATGTCATTCTCTAATTTTGTTAGCGCAGAATGTAATACACAGATATACTTTTATTTTTATCAGCTTGGGTCTGTTTCTCATAAAAAGACTAATGAATCTGAACTTCCGAAATGCTACTTGACAGTATCTTCCAATATCCAGCCCACAGTTAAATTTCTTCAATGCGCCCTTCCTTCCCTCTGCTTGCCGGACCACAGGACACACACAACTGAAAACGAGCACTGCCCTGCTACAGTGCCCCCAGCGGTCACATCAAGTTTCTGACAAGTGAGACAGCAGAATGAACGCAGCTGCAGACAAAGAAGTCAGCTGTGGCACCACCGTCCTTCTCAAGCGGTGGGGCTGGCGGCCTCAATTTAGATCAAGGGAAGTCACACGTGAGGCATACACTTCTTTCCGGAGCCTGGTAAATCATTTAGACTGCTTTATAGTAAAATAAACGTGGTTTAAAAAAAAGAGAACTGAATGCAAATTGTACGTCATTTTTTTAGACAAAAGGGGACTTCAGAGAGCACTCCGTAGGTAAAGCCTGAAGACAAAAACCACCACGTCGCCATGCTGAAAAGGGCAACGAGGGGGAAAGGTTTTCGTGAGCAAAACTGGGAGCCTGAGAAGGAAATAAAGTGGAGACGCAAGTTACTTACATATCTTCAAAAGACTCACCTGTAACCTTGCAATCTCTTCACCAAATTTCTTCTGCTGTTTTGCCAGGATGGACTGGTGGTACTCGGCGTTGGCCTGCATGATACAGTGCTTTGCAGCCAAGACAGGGAACACCTCCTGGAAATAAAAATACTGACCAGGGGAGAGTCCAAGCACAGAAACCATCACAGACAACATGGGATGCAGGAAGAAAAAGGAAAAGGAGACAGAAATTAGAATCTCCCCATTAATGGTTTAGAGATAGGGTAGTCATTAGGTGTAAACAGAGAAGACCACATGCTTTTGGGTGAATTGGATTCAATGAATTCAATTTTCTTCTTCCAATTAAAACCAAAGGTTTGTGTTTTTTTTTTCTTTTTGAACTGTTAAGTAAAGTCAATTTAAAGTTTTCACAATTCTCTTGACACGAGCCATGAAGTCAACATTTTGTTTACAAAGAAGAAAAGAAAGCATGCATTAGAAAGAGAAGTAGGGTGGACACTCACAGAGGAATTTCAAGCACAGGGCTTAGCAGCTGTCTTATGAGTCCTTACCCAGCCCTTAGAGTTAACTAGACCACCATTACTCACATATACTAATGAAACTGCTCTATAGCTGACTGTTTCATCATGTTTAAAAGACAAAAGACAGTAAAGTGAGTTCCCACTTAAATTAATTCCTAAGAGACCTTTTAATAAAGATGATTTTTAGCCACACAAAAATTATTTTATAAACACTAATATGGTGAGATGTATAGTCAAAAACACATAACAGACAAATGTACTAAGCTAATGACAAATGTGATAATGCTACTGTGCCCCATTTATTTAAAATTCCAGTACAAATTAATTTTAAAAGATCTAAGAACATGAACCAGAAGAGCAATTATATTGGCAAAAGTTCTTCTAAAATGTCAAGCCCGAGCCTGTAATCTCATTTTTTGAGGAAATACATGCCATATAAAAAATCCAAGAAATAAACTAGACAATCACTATCTAAGACAAAAAAATAAGAGAATCAAAAACTGAATTACTACCTTGTATGCTTTCCTGTCTCCCAATGAATAATTTCCTAGCTTCCTGGATCACTACTTGCAGATATTCCAGTTTTATTACTAGAATATGAAAATACCTTATGAGCTTTATCAGTAAAAAGGCAAAAATACAAGACAGCTAAATGTCAAACTGCACTCGTGCCAGTTCTCAAGGTCAGGCTCCAGCAACGTGGCACTGAGACAGGGCGCTTCCAGGAGACACCAGGACTGTGGCGGCGCAGTTTGCAAGGCTTTGCAGGTGACAGTCTTCTCTCCACGACAGGACCGAACTAAGGGCCCAACAGGACGTAACGGTGCACTGTGCAGCTGAACATGAGCTCTTTCAGACGAAAAACAGGTGAGAGGAAATCCCAAGCCTCTTTTGAAGAGTAACATTATTAAAACCCAAGAGTCCTGGGCAAACTTCTACTTATCTCTTGGTGAACTTTAAATATCCAGGAATCTTCACATTCATTTCTTATTGTTCAATTCCTGACTGCACTGGTGAGTACTGCTGAGGCACTCAAATGCTTTTTTTACTTCACCATAAAATTGTCTGCAATTTCATAATTTACACATAACCTAAATGACTTTTACATCAATAAGTTCCCTCAAAAGATCATGCAACAAATATGGCATACTATCATACAGATGAAACTAATCCCTTGAATATTTCTGAGAAGTGGTTGAAACATACATTTCACGCAATCTCGTTTCCTTTTTAAACCATTCTAGAATTACTTGTTAGTCTAATCATCTGCTTTGCCATTTATAACTGATAGTCACTGACTACTCTTTTCAAATGCACTTCAGAAAAGCTTACAACAAAACAGAATTTCCTGTAATAATACGTGGTGTAGGATGGCTGGTTTTCGTAGCTTTCTAGTAACAGCCCAATTTTCTATCCCTGCTGGCAAAGTTTAATTCTAATCCAAGTATTCGAAGGATTTGTATTCTTCTGCTTTTTTCTTTGTCTGTTTCTATGCTCTAAGGCATCTTTCACAAACAGGGCAATCATTAAAAGTGTAAATAATCAACATGCTTAACTATCCATGCTTCTAACAACCAATGATTCACAACTGTACGATGCCTTGATGTGATAAAACTTTCGGAGACAGATGTTCAAGATTTTCCAGAAAAAGTTTTAGCTTGGAAAAATAAGTTTAGAAAACAGCAAAGCCAAAAGCATCCCCTAAAAGAACCTTTCATGCATCTTAAATAAAAAGTTATTTCTATAATCTCCAAACGTCTTTCCTAAACATTCAGATGTCTTATTAAAATGTAATTTCCAACCTGTTTCTTGTACTCAAAAATGTCCAAATACTTCCACATGTGAAATAACCAAGTGTTTATCAGAAACGGTAACTGACCTTGGGAAGAGTGTCTTTGTACTGACACTGCTTGAAAGCATCACCAAAATAATCTGCAGCTTGATTAGCCAGTTTAGCGATGATGGCGTCTTTCATTTTATCTGGAATAAAACATTAAAGTAACCATTATAGCTAAAATAAAGTGTCTCATATGTAATGACTCAGCATCGACACTGAGATCCTAAGTCTGTACATTTTTCTACAAGAATCTATATTGATGAAATCAGTTCTTCCGCACTTGTGCGTATCTATTTAACTATTTCAGAGGCAGATCCAAAGAGACAGATGCAAGGTGGTCAGGGGCTGAGGGGAAAGGGAAAGGGAGAATGACTTCCAGTTGTATGGGGTTACTTTTTAGGGTGCTGGCAATATTTTAAAAGAAGAGAGGGTGAGGTAATCTTTGCAAAACCCTGAATATACTAAGAAACGATATAGACTTTAAAGGGGTGAATCTTATTGTGTATGAATTTCATATTTTTAACAAAAAAAAGTATTCCAGTTCATGTTGCTTCCACATGACTCTTATTTTCCACTTCTCTGTACTTAACTTATTCAGTGCATATTCCAATTTCTTATACTATCTTTTAAGAATTGTTCTTGTTCCCTCATTTGCAAGGTCAGGACTCTGACAGGATGGAGTCTTTTCATCAATTAGGTCTGGTTTAAGCAAGACCTCACAGAAATTCTAATTAAACAACCTAAAATTATTGTAACTCTCCCTACATTCTTATCCCCCCAGTCAGACCACCAGCCATCACATAATCCATCTTATTTTCTTTACAGCAATTATCTCTAAAAATACATTGGTTAATGTCTGCTTTTTACCTCCCAGGATAAAATGTGAACTTTCTAAAAAGGATTCTGTTCGCCCACTCGCTCTATCTAATCTAGCAGTGAGAACAGTGACTGCTGCACATACCCAGTAATTATTTGCTAAACGGACTTTTTACATACTACCAACTATTTGAATACTATTCTAGAATCCAGTGTTTGAAGGCAAGAGTTGATAACCCACTTCATAAAAGACTTCAACAACAGACTATATTCTTAAATGTGCACTTATACCATCTAAGTTCAGAAAAGGCTGCAATTTTTCAATAACCCCTAAGACAAGTTCAAAGAGGAAAGTGCCACATTGAACATACGCTTGTCTTATTTTAAAAGCTATCACTTCTTTTCACATAAACAAAACGGAGCACAAATCCAAATTACCTCTGGTGGCTTTCAGAAAAAATACTTCCTGGGCCTGGGCCAGCATAATCAGACTGAGGGTCCCAACAGTGTCTGGAGAGATGTCCACAGTAGGCTCTCGGTTTAAGGCAGATAAAACCGTCTCTTTAATATGCAAAAAGGCACCACTAGCAAACTAGAAGGAGAAAGAATTATTTAAAATCTCTAGGAATTCAGCAAGACTTAATTTTCTGATGTTACACAAAATAACATGTTAAATGTTAACTGAAGAATTACTATATTTAAATTTTTTAATTGTGCAAAACATCTAAAATATTTGACCTTCAGACAATATGGGCATTTTTTTCTAAAACACTATAGAATAACATGAGATTTAACAAAGATTAAAAGTAAATTACAATAAGAAACAAAGTAAATTAATGGAACAAATTAACTAAACTTATTTTGAGATATACTCCCTCAAAACTAATAAGAGAATAGAGACAGCATTAAAGTATTGTTAATATTGTTTTGGTTCCAAACGAAGTCATCACCCGAGTTATTAAACATGACATACATAGTTAGGTGAAGTCTCAAATTCCACTAATACCTAGTTTCTCTGAGGAACAACATTACTATCCACTGTTTATGATTTCTATTTGGCTTTCAGAGATCCCTGGTGAAATGTTCCCCATCAAATTTTTTTCCCAATTACACTTTGCTGAACATAATACTAAAATAACTTTGCTTTTATAAAATAACACTGGCCAAAAAATAAAGTCTAGAAATGAAAGGTGTTGTAGGTTATACAGATAAGTTATATAGTGATAATTCAAGATTAAATGTATTAAAATGAACATCATATTTTCTGCTGTCATGAAGTTATAAAACTAGAATGCCTACAGGGAGCACAGTGCTTAGCAAACTAATAGTATCACAAGGGATATTAATTAGGGACTTTGTCAAAGAGGTAACAGAATCAGTAAGGAATTCAGTCTTTCATTCACAAAGATCAAATGAGACAACAGAAGTTAAAGAATTCACCCAAGGGCATATAGCTTCTTGGTGGCAAGTAGCCTAGGCAAAGACCTAGCCTCCTAACACCACCAGTTCTCCCACCGCACTAGGTGATCCGCACTTCATCACACAGGTGACTCAGATTGGAATTCTCAATAATTCAAAATGCCCTCTATGATTTCATATGGTAATTAACTGACTTACGGTTAATAGAAAATAAAATGAAATTTTATTTCATTCATACAGTTTTAAGTAGTTATCAATTATAGCCTCAAAAAGAAAAGGTCTGTCATCATTTCTGTCATCTCTATGGCAAGTCACAATACGGAGCACATTGCTTGCTTAGAGCTTGTCTTTCCTCTTGCTTCCTGAGGACAATATTCCTCACTTCTCTACTAAACTTAACTAACGTGAAAATCGACTCCTCCTATGGGAAAAGCAAATTTCACAGCTGTGGAGGACAGGAGAAAGACCACCTGGAATTCCATAAAATTTGAAGTCAGAACCTCTGAAGCCCAAGGGACCATTCTAACCTTTAGTCTCTTTATCTTTAAAATGAAGAGAGCATTACAAAATTTACCTGAGTCAAACGTATGTATATGAAATTGCTATATAAGGTATACAGTACTATCAAACATGAAAATTATATCACTTAATAATCACTTATTGTTCTTCAAATTCAAACAAAAGTGAGTAAATGATAATTGCCACAAATATGCCATACTAGTGAGAGCACTAAAATACAAACTAAGCTAACTTAAACAACATTACGTATCTGACCATCTTTAAATGACTCCTCCACAAGTCTCAGTGTTAACCTTTCTCACCAAGGTCTTAATTTGTGACACTGGTAAAATTTCAGGTGTATCTCATTTTAAGAAAAATATATATAAAATACAATGCACAAGTTTCTGTAAAGGTCATTTATTTTAAGATGGACTTGTCAAGTATTTCATCTCATACATTTGTATAAGATCACTTGTCCTCCCAACATTTACTGAGCCTTTATTACATGCCAGGCACTGTGCCAGGTGCTGGGTGTACAATGGTGAAGGCAAAGAGAGCTGGTCTCTAGGTAAATACTTTAATCTACGAGATTCGAAAGCAGGAATCATTAAAACATAATACTTCTAAAGAAAAAAAGTATGTGAAAAACATCTATAAACCAAAACGCAAATTATTTTCAATTTAATCCAACTCAGTGATCATTACGAGTAACCACCGTGCTGCCTACCTGGTAATGCTTAGCCGCGATTTTCAGTCCTTCATCGTTGTCCAGGTTCTGCTCGGCTGCAATCTGACTGGCTAAGGCTGCGCAGTTGAACAACACACAGCTCTTTTCATATCCCAAGCTGGCAAGAGCTGGAAAATATTGAGAAGGAAAAATGTATCAGATTATTTTTTCTAAAGAAAATGAATGTTTCAAAGAGAAATACTGTGCCCTTTTTCCCAATGACTCTCACACAATCAAGTTTCCAAACCCGTTTTTAGTCCCAGAATTCACCCTCCTATCTCTAGCTCCCCTGCCAGGCACTGATTTCCACAACAATGTTCCCATCATCTAAAATTCAAAAGCTCAATAAATTATTATTCCTTCCCTTCACATCACACTGCTACTGGTCAGGTTTCAAAATACAGTCATTCTCATGCCTTTTCTCATCTAAATTCAAAAATATTATTTCCATGTTTCCATCACTTCTCGAAAATCTCCCCACATTTCTCACTATGTCTGGGCACATATGCAAAAGAACTAAAAACAGTTTCAGAGAGAAACCTGAACATACTTGTTCACAGACCACACGTGACAGCCACCCAAGTCCACGGATGGGTAAAGAGATAAAGGAAACGTGGGCAGAAGCGCTGTGGAATAGCATTCAGTCTTTAAAAGGAAGGAAATCCGGCCACGTGCTGCAACGGGCATGAGCCTTTAGAACATTAATAAGCTAAAATGAAGTCAGTCAGTTACAAAAACACAAATGCTGTACGATTTCATTCATATGAAATATCTAAAATAGCCAAATTCATAGAAACACGTAGAATGGTGGTTACTGGGAAAGGACAAAAAGAATTATTGTTTAACAGGTACAGTTTCAATTTTACAAGACCAAAGAGTTCTGGAGATTTTATAACTATGTGGATATACTTAACATTAGCGAACTATACATTTATAACTGGTTCAGAATCAAGTTTTTTCACAATGAAAAAGAAAAAAAGACAACTTCAATCACAGTGACATTCAAGGTCTTAAATCACGCACCAGGCACTGAGCACTAAGCCAAATAATTGGAAGTCTCCTTACAAAAAAAAAAACACTGAACAAGCCATGTAGGAAATCAAAACAACACTACAGCCATACATCTGTGTCACAGCGAAGCACCCTCCTTTTTACACCATTCTAGTGGTCTCCTCTGCAATAATGGCCAGTTTTCAGCTGGCCTCCAACCAAATTCCAGTCTCCTCACACTGAAGTGAAGCAGACATATACACACCAGCTTCCTTGACCTTTTTTTTTTTTTAACCCTCACCCACCACCATTGGAGGTCTTGAACCCAGGTCCTCAGCTTTCAGAGCCTGCACCTTAGCCACCGGAGTGACAAACGGGTGACTGACCTATTTTCTTAAATAAATATATGAAAATCTAGACTAAACAGAATGTGGAGATGCAGAAAAACGGAGATCAAGGTGAACTGAGAAAGTCAGTCTAGAGTAAACAAAGATGACTAGGGTAAGAGAAAACAACATGTCAAAGATCCTAATTACCATCCTTAAAGAGAATCCAAGATGGTGCACTCATAAAGAGGAACATGTTATTGGGAAGAAAAGAACAATAATCTGTGAATAATAAGTTCTTTGAAATTCAAAACTTGACTGCTAAGAGCTTTTCAAACAAAAGGTTAGGAAACAGTCCATAAAGTCAAAGAAATGATTATGGTTATGAGTGTTGTAAGCACTAATATTCCACTAATAATGTGTTCCAAAGAAAAGAGAAAAACAGGTAGAGGAAATTGTACAAGAAATGTAGGAAAATGTTCCAGAGCTGAAGGGAAGTATGAGTCTTCAAAGTGAAAAGGTCAACAATAAAGGTTAAACACTATCAGCTTTTTTGTGATTTTAAACAAGAAGGGTAAAGAGGAAAAGAATTTTTTTAAATCTTCTCCAAAAAAGAAACATCCCATAAAAAGACAAAGAGATCCTGCACGGCCTGGTGACCTAGTGGTTTAGTACACCAGGTGCAAATCCACATACATCCCAAGGTCCCTGGTTCAAGACCCAGGGTGAGGGGGATTTCCAGACAACCAAATAAAGCGCTGCTTCTCCCTCCTGTCCTGCTTGCCTGTGTACTGCTTTCAGTCCTGACTGCACCTTTCTTTAAAAAGACAAAAAAAATCAGGTTTTTCCTTAATAAGACTAGATAGTAAAAAGCCAGGGAACAACGTCTTCTAAAGAAACATAATTCTAACTAATTCAACAAATATGCAGGAAGACCAAATGGGCAAAATAGTAGGCAAAAGTCTCCCTGATCTGCTATAAAGCTACAAAGCCTTTAGCTTTTACTCTGAAGTAAGAAGACAACAGTTTCTTTCTGGTTTGGGGATTTCTGTTTGGCTTTGCTTTGTTCTGCTTTTGCACCACCCCTGGACGTGGGTCTCAACCCCTGGTCCACAGCCTTCACAGCCTGCACCTGAGCCACCTAAGTCACTGGGGGCTAACGACAGTTTTGAATAGAGACTCACTCAGTCCCCGCTTCCAGAAACAGACCGTAAGGAGGCCACGCAGGTGGAGGTAAGACTAGACAGATAGTTGCTGCATAAAATGCTCAGAGGTCACAGGAGCTCAGACCGGAATGGCAGCAGTAGAGTTAGGGAGTACAGGAGCTCGCCGTCTATTCTGAAGGGAGACCTGGAAGGATGTGCTAAGGACTTCACCGGACATGGAGGATCACGTGAGACAGCACGGGGATGGCTTGATTTTTGACGTGCGCGCGCCAGCGCTGGAATTCCAAAGCAAATTCGTCTTAGGGCAGAACAGCGATTTTCAGAAAGCAGGGATTCTAAAAGTTGACCTTGTCTCAGAAAGTTACTTGGAAAGCCTTGCAAATATGCTGAAGGCACAGAATATGCGTAGTGACGGAGCGAGTGAGAAAGCTCCGGGGTCAACAGTTACACGCACGTGCTCACACACACAGTCTCCGAGCGCCGGATGCAACGCCGCACTCAGGCTGCCCGACTACCCAGCTCCAAGGGGCAGCGATCATGTCACACGCACGGCGGCCCACAGACCAGCTCTGGGGCCCCTTGAGCTGTGCAGGGACAGCTCCAATCTGCAAACAGGCCTTAGATTCCATGAACATAGCTTTAGAGGTCAAAAATCACTTATTTGCACTGTCACTCAGTATTCCAAAATTACGCGATACTCTAATGACTGAGTGACCTAAGCTTCATTAACCAAGACACGAACCGCAGGACAGTGAATCCCTAAAACCTGTACTAGAAACGCCCTGCACTACGACCTGCTTTGTTTGTTCCTCATGTGTGTGCTTCCCACTTCCTCCAGGAGTCTAGTTCAACATGAGCCCACCTCACGGACGGGTCTCCTGCTCTCTCGCTGCCTACTCCTTTCTCTCCGTCTACCAGCGCACCACACGCGTCCTTCTCAGCCCTGCCGCCCTCGCAGCACGATGCTCCCTTTCTCCCCAAACCTTTACAGGAGCAGGCACAGTGGCGGCCCCATTTCCTCACTTCCGGTCCACCCCCAACCCGATGCAAGTTGGCCACACTAGTGGAGTTTCTCTTACTGTCGACTCTAGTGCCTCCTTCTACCTTACATGACCCGGCTCCTGCCAAAGTGACTGTCATGGTGTTTCAATCTAGATGAACACAAGAGTCGCCTGGAGACACTGTCCAAGACACCAATTCCAGGGCCCCACTCCGAATTGTCTTCCTCTAACATCTGCTACTCTGTATCTTTATTCTGGATTCACATGTAGCTTCATTAAATCCTTGCCATGTGACCTTAGAAAGTCACTTAATCTTTCTAAACCAGTTTGTTCAACAGGAATTACTAGTCCCTCACTGGGCTACTGGGGAATTCATGAGACAGTGTGTTAAAGTCCCTTTCACAGAACACAGTCTCATCTCCTCACACCTTAGGGGACACATCCCACGACCACATTGAAGCCCGAAATCACTGATACTATGCTATCTCCTACACATACAAACTTATGATAAAGTTTGATTTATAAATTAGGCACAGCAAGAGATTAATAAAAATAGCTCAAATGAAAGAGATTATAACAATATATTGTGAAAAGTTATATGAATATGGTCTCTCTCAAAATATCTGTATTTACTATTTTTTTAGACCATGGTTGACCATGACTAGCTGAAAGGACAGAAAATGAACTGCAGATAAAGGGGGGCACTACTATATACAATAAAAGTTAACTACACCATATAAGAGGGAAGAGTATAAACTCTTGAGTATTTTATTTGCAACTCTTCACAATCTACTTCCAATTTCTTTACCATCAAAACCGCCAATTCAACCTATGGTTTCAAGTTTTAATAATAATCATTATATTAATATATTACATATAACATATGCTGTATAATATTTATAATATTGTATAGTAAGCATTCTATAATACATAAATATTACACACATTGGTCTATATTATTATCCATGGCAGTTAATACTTGGGCACTGTTCCAAGGACTTTATTACATATATTCACTTATTTAATTCACATAAGAACCCAATAAAATAAATTAGTACTACCTAGCACTATTTCTCACTTCACAAATGAAAAAGTTAAGATACAAAGATATAACTTGCCAGGGTAAGTCAAAAAAAGCTTTCACGCTTCTGACCCTTGACTATAATACTCTACCCGAAATGCTATTTTCTACCTGGAAAAGACACATTCATCCATCGAGGTCAAAATCAAACTGCTGGCTTTCAGGTAGAATTAACATCTTCCTCATCTATGCTCCTGTAAGTTTGTTCACAGACAGATATATTATCTACTAATTTTCAAATGATCAAAGACTATAGCTTCAAGGATTATTTCTACGGCTTGTTACTAGAATGATCAACTGTCTTCCCAACTAGACGGAATACAACCGCCTTATTATTTTTGACTAGGACAGTGCCTGGCAAAGGGAAGGCTCTCTACTGATATCTGGAAATTGCATTAAAACTTGAAGCAAAAAAGAAAATATATGCGAATTTTTTTTTTACAAAAAGTCATTCGAAGAGCATTTTTAAGACTCTAAAACAAAACAAGTATTCAGACCAAGTTTCCTATCATTTTATAATAAATTACATACCCAATTTTACAGATCCTCCAAAAAGTGAGCCTTTATCAAAAGCATCCTTCCAGGTAAATGTCAAGCAGATCTTCAAAAAAAAGGAGAGAAAACAGTAAATTGTTACCTTTCTGTATCTCATTAAATATTAAGTCTCTTTCAAAGAAAAATCCACAATGAAAAGGACAAAAGCTTCAACCTCTCTAAAACATTACCTTCTCCAACCAACCAACAACTTTTCCTGAACCATAATTTTTTTCTAAGTAAAACACTGGCAACAGGGTATTTCAAATGATCGTCTGCCTTAGTAATTATACATATAGTCTTCTCCAAAAAGCACTATCCTTTTCATTTTTACAAACACGCAGATTTGAACAGAAAAGGCACTTGCTATGACTGTCAAATAAACTAAGAACAGCCAAGGCAACGAGGTCAGGTTTCCCTGAAGACAAACTGAAACTTATTCCATGAAGACAACAGCAGAATGTCACCTGGGGGGATGGGATGATTGGGTGGCGGCTATACATGTATATTGACTCCGAAGATTCAAACCTCACACACTACAGCCACTATAATGTAAATATATATATATACAGTTTACTTAATGAAAAAGATGCATCTTACTCTGCCTTCTAAGATAATTCACGTACGCATATAAACAAAACTTAGCTTCTTTTATATTATGTATTGCAATTAATACAAGAAATTTTAATGCTAGATTAATTTCCAAGACACACAAGAGTAGGATGAATAACATAATGTACCCCACTTATCCCATATCACCAGCCTTACCTCCCACATCTCATGCCCCCAAAAGAACATAGTTTTTTCCTGGAATATTTTAAAGTAAATTTTAAATGTATTATTTTACCTGTAAAAACTTTAGTACAACTATGTATTTTTCATAAAACTAAAATTTTGAAATGCCACACAAATTAAACTTAAAACAAGTCTCTCAAATAAAACTCATAAAATCATCAGCACTTTCAGTATCTAGCCTTTAAGAGAAAATTACATTGATATTCAAAAAGTATAATGTCTAATCATAAGAGCATTTGCAACTTTCTATACAAATATAACCCATGCCAATAATTTCTAAAGTACATAAAAATTGAGACTAATACTCCCTGATTTATACAATCTTCTTAATTTTGGAAAAGCCAAAGGAAAGAACACAGTTGATTAATCAGCTAATGGATCCTACTGATAAAAAATGCAGTTACAAAAAAAATGCCCAATGCACTACATGAGCCTAAAAGTGACTGAGAAATGACATTAAGAGGAAATTTCAAAAGAACATAGTAAGATTCATATCGGAAGGGTCTAAAAGTTTCCAACCTGCATTTTCAAAGTCTCATAAAAACCTAAAGATAGGGGAGAGGCATTACTTAGTAAAGTGATACTATGGGTGGAGGAAAATGACTGCTTTGCCACTATGTAACCGAAAAACAAATTAAAACTAATGACTTACCTGGTTTTCAGAAAACGGGAATTTGGGCTCAATGGAACAGATCTGATCATAATATCTAAGAAATAAGAACAAAATTTAAAATTATTAGAGCTAAAAAATATACACATCTATGTAAATACAACTGATTTGAGTATACTAAAATTATGAATGCTTACTTTTAGAGTGCCCCACGAACCAGGTTCTATCATCCATTTTAAAGTTAAATGAGCACAGTGTTTTAATGTTTCAACCAGGAGCTAAACACATGCAATGAAACACTAAACAGGCATGTCCTGGTGGAGCAGAGGTTGGGTCAATCACCCCTGAATAACGCAGATCCCCCGGGTTCAAGTGCTGGGTTGCAGGGGGGGGGGGGGCACACCCCCTCCCCCGCACCCACAACCAGTGTGAAAGTAAATAAAGTACTTCTTCCTCCTCTCCCTGCCTGCCTGCCTACATTCCTGCCTGCACCTGTCCTTTAAAAAAAAAGGTGAATAAAAAGCTCACATTCACCATCAAAGAAAGTTATTTATCAACTATTATTGGCTATAGTAAACTAACACTAGCCCAGGAGTCAATGTATTTCTTACACTGCTTCCCATTAAAATAACTCTATATCCATTAGGGAAATTAATCTCTGATAAAACACTGATTAAAGACAATTACCAACTTTTAAATATGATTGAGTTATGTCCATTTCTGTCCCTCCCACCAATGCCGTGCAGTTTGTCAAAGCCACCAACCTCTTTCAAGTAGACTAATCCAAGTTTCCTTGTCACACTCCCTGTCTGTCTCTTTTCCTCCTTTCTCAGTCTTCAATTTCTTCACACAGCAGCCAGAATGATCATCAGCCATAGAGCAGTCTTAAGGACGACCCGAGCTAGTGGGGTAGGCGCCGGGGTATCGAGGCCATGCTTTCTAAATGGCCTCAAATCTTTTCTCCTTCCCCAAATACTTCTCCACCCTACCCCCTCATCCAAGTTGTCAAGGGAAGGGCAACACATGTGAGATAAAGTTTTGGGAGAGCATGGCCTTGAGTTTGGTTTCAAACACGAAGGACTGGGAAATTAAGTAAATGCACTGAAAATAATAGGAGTAAGATTTCTAACTATCAGAGAAAGTAATTACAAACATGGCAAGGGAGAGACTTTAATAAACTACCTATGGATTGGAATTAGAGATAACAGTGCGAAGTAATTTTTTAATATAATGAAGAGATACAGAAAGGCTGTAAGTATGTGTGAATGTGGCTTGTTTGTTTCCTAAATGCACACGCTGAGGGGGACCTGGAAGCAGTAACAACTCCACGGCAATAAGCACACCTAACACTCAGACAAACAACGCTCGGCGTTAGTTAAGTGCCAGTGCTCCTGAGACAAGGGCTGACTCCACCACTAACGCTGAGGAGACGCAAGATTCAAGCTTAAAACACCTTGCTGTGCCAGAAAATTAAGGAAGGACTCAAAAAATGATGCGGGTATGTCAAAAGACCATAGGAACTAGCTCTAAGGGCTCCCACCAGCCAAGTATAGAAAAATTTCAATAAAATGAGTAACTCATAATCCACTGGGGAAAATAAGTAAAGCATTCTAAAGGAAACAGGATAGTTTCAAAGTGCTCCCACACCATACTTACTACTTACACATTTAAAAAACTGATAGGCACCATCTTAATCCAGTGATAAAAGTTAGTATCATCACAACGGAACCAATCAGCATTGAAAGAACACAGCATCATTTTACTGGTGCTACTGTCCCGTAACGCAAACTTTAAGAAAATCTGAGACAAACCCTAACTGAGAAATAATCTGCAAAGTAACTAGCATGAACTCCTCAAAATGTCAAGGTCATAAAAGACGAGAATGAGTTGTTCTGAGACTGAAAGAAGCTAAAAAGACAACAATTTAAATGCAAAGTCGAATCCTGAATTAGACACTAGACCTATAAACAACCGGCAGTTTGAACTGAATGGATTAATGATAATAATCAATGTTAGTTTCATGGTTTTGAAAATTATACTATGGTAGAGAGGAAAGAATTCTTAGAATTTGGAAATATACAGAGGTCTTAAAGTGCTCAAACCTTTTAGTAGATTCCCATTATACTTAAAATTACATCCAAAAATTCTAATAGGGTTCAGTGTTACCTGCCCATCATTCAACTCTTCATCCTCATCTCAAGGTATTCCCTACACATTCTCATAACTAAATTCTATGCTTTTTCCTGGATCCATGTATTCATCCATTTTGTCTGTGTTCAAACTTTCCCATCACAACTTCTTACTTTTCTTATCCAGGCTACCATGTCATTCATCCCTTTCATTCATTCAGCAACTATATACCAAGCACTTACTATCCACCAAACACAGTTCTTGAATATAGGAATTTGGCAGCAAGTAAACATTTTAAAATGTATGCCCTTGTGAAGCTTACTTTTACAGGAGACACACAAAGTAAGTCAAAATGTATTATAGCAGATGGTGGTAAGTACTAAGGAAAAAAACAGCAGTAAAAGGGACACGAGGTCTGTGTATATGTGTATGGGATGAGGAGACTGCAATTTTAATTAACAAGGCCATAGCTAAGCTGGCAATTCCCAGTATGAGACGCCACCATTAGTCGCCACCATAAAGTGCCAAGTCATTACCAAGCAGAGGACTAACATTAGCTGATCGCTCCTTCTGCTGTTCACTCCACACACTATCTGACTGGTATGGAAGTAAACGCAATAAAACAAGAGAGACCATCTAACCACTGCTAACTGCAGGGACCACAGACAAAAAGCTATTCCAAGCATGCCAAATAACATGAGTCACTCCTTCAAAGTAATCCCACTCTATGCCACCATTCCTAGTTCAGAAAGATCTCAGGTGTCAAAGTTCTCCAGACATGAAATGCAGACACAAAAGAATCACATCCTCTTTATTATTTAAATAGGCTTTACTATAGCAGCAGATTCTAGCCCAGGAAATTCCTCTAACAAAGTAGGTTGAGGTCGTAAGTGTTCCACAAATAAAAAAATGAAAAAACCAATATGCTAATAACCTAAATGCTGCAAAGATATCCTCCTTTAATTGTTATATTTTAGAAGAGAAATTATTTTTTTAATATGAAATTCTAAACATACTTAAACTATGAAGTCAGAGGACACAGTTCAGGCTTTCAAGTCACACAAAGGTGTCTGAACCCCACTCCACCAGCTCCTAGCTGTGTGACCTTGTGTAGGTAATTCAACCTCTCTAAACCCTGCCTAAAGTGAGGGAATCCTCATTCAGGCATGAGAAACAACCGGCAATGTATGTGTTTACGTACATGTGGATATAATGCTTTAAAATGGAGCCTGGATACATGTTCATAAATGCTGCCTACAGACTGCTTTGCAACTATTCAGATTCTCTTGTATGTTCTCCAATACATTATTAAATTCAATAATTTTACCGCAAATATCTAATAGCTCAATTTTTTAAATCTCATAGGGGAAAATTAGAAAATTAATGTTTCTTTGGTGTATTCAAGGATAGGAATAGGACAAATTCCCACCAGAAATTCTCATTTAAAAAAAAAAAAAAATTTAAGGGGGAAGGAGGATGGAGAACCAAACCACATAAGCCAAAGTGATCACACTGCAATGCAAATCCATACACCACATCCTGCTCCACTCTGGGGGGGTGCAAAACCTGAACACCATCCAGAGAGGGGTGAAGAGACTGAGCCTTCCTGCACCGTATTTTCACACTGCTTTCTCCATCCAATTCATCCCATGAACAATAATTAAAGAAGCGCAGCTGCAGCAGAGTATAGTGGGAATTAACTTGTCAGGGAGTCAACAGGGCAGGCTCTCAGCCCAGCTTGGCCACAAAACTAGATGTGAGGTTTAAACCTCCTGCATGAAACACTGCATAAGTGTACACAGAACGAAGACAGTCCTGACAAGCTGTTTTATTTACTAAACATTAAAGTCAAAACAAAACAAAAATCAGATTTTAAATACTCCTTTAAATTCTCATACTTATTCATGCATGTGGAACAAAATGACAAGTCGGACTAAGGTCTGGAACTACAGATACTCCTTGAGAACAAGACCCAAGAGTTACATGCTATGTATCTTTGTAGCCTCCACACCGCTGAAGCAGCGTCACTGGTGCCATATTATCTCAATGTCCTGACTGCCAAATCAGTAGCCAGAATGTAAGCATCAATTATGAAGTAAATGGAACAGAATCATTTCTTTCTTGATATATAAAAGACTAATGTTTGAAAAATAAGTCAAAAATTTGCAAGACTAGTTCCATCAACTTTATTTTATAAATAAAAAGCTATTACCATGTGCAACAAACTAAATATTAACCCACAAAAGGATGAGAGAAACACAGTGATACACTTCACACAATCAATCTAAATGACTGGAGTTAAAGAGAACAAACCAGGAGTGCCATCTGGGCCAGCAGTTTACCTCAGGAGGCACAGCCCACATACATCCCAAGGAGGGGGCGGGCTGAGAAGGGGAACCAAGATGAACTAATAAAATACTTCTTCCTTCTCGCTCTTCCTGCCTGCCTGCTTGACTTCATTGCTGCCTGCATTTTT
Organism: Solenodon paradoxus; assembly: GCA_004363575.1. NCBI lineage: Eukaryota > Metazoa > Chordata > Mammalia > Eulipotyphla > Solenodontidae > Solenodon > Solenodon paradoxus. Next base: position 36,427 of record RJWH01003309.1, on the reverse strand, counting down.
TCTTTTTAAAAAAAAAGAAAACTAAAATGACAAACTTAAAAAAATTCAGTAAGAATAACATACATCAAAACTACTAAACAGACTGAAGAAAACATAAAACACTAGATAAACAAGATGAAACATCACTGAATACAGAAAGACTGAAAAAGAAAAAAAATGAGGAAAGGAAAAAAAAATACTGCAATCTTGCTAAGAAAATAAAAGTGGCCCAAACCTTTAGCAAATCTGATCAAGGAATAAAGAAAGTAACAGGGCGCACTCTTGTGGCTCAGGTGGCGAGAGGCTGGCGCGCGCCAGGGTTCGAGATCAGGCCAAGGGTGCAAATCCAAAATTAACACAGATACTGTTTCTTTATCTCCCTACTTCCTTCCTTAGAATGTGTCTTCTTCCTCTCCTGTCTTTCCTCTCAAAAATAAAGACTTGCCTACATGTTATGAGAATAAAACATCTGCAAGAATTTCTGTATAAAATGTATCATACACACAACTAGACAACAAGGAATAGATTTGGGGATGATACCTGTAACATAAATAATCAGAAACTGTAACTCTTAAAATTGAGTTAGGGAAAAAAACAACCCAATAAAAAATGGGCAAAGAATAAAAACAGGCAACTGAACAGGCAAACAGAAAAATAAACTCAGTGACCTCAGAGAAATCAGGGCAATACTACCTAAAATAAGGTGCCATTTCTCAACCATCAGTTTAACAAAAAGCAGTAATTTAAATTATTTATCAGGAAATATTAGCAAAGATGTGGAGGAACAAAAAACTCACATATCCTGCTGATGGGGATGTAAATTGATACAACCATTATGGAGAGCTGAAAATATAATACAATACCCTCATTCAATTAAGTGGGAGATCTGCTCCCTCCCAAAATTCCACTTAAAAGAGAATTAAAAAATGTAAATAAATGCACAAGGACAAAGAGAATGGGAAAAGTCACAAGAGCATAAAGAGGGTTACATAAAGTTTTCTAAAAGGTGCAAAGTGAATGAAGCAGAGGAAGCTGGCGTCTAACTGCCTGCAGGAGGTGAGTCATGCCAGGGGGAGCCAGAAAGAGGTGAATTCATAAACATAAACGTTCTACTGAAGATAGGAATTCAATGTGAGGCTAGAGAGAAGGGGTGGATGAAGATCTTTGAGGGAAAAACCTTCAGGCTCCCAGAACCTCTACTAGAAAGCAGACTGACGAGATAAGTTAGGGGGACCCAGCACAGGGACACAAGGATCTGGGGAGCGTGGGGCGAGGCTATGGTGGGAGTGCCAACTGCCCACATCATTCTCTCTCCTCCCTTCCTAACAGAGCCCTGAATTTTAGCTGGGTATATGGCCATCTTTAATAAAAAGTCCTTTTCCTGTCATACCTGTCTATGAGATAGACATTGACAATGGCCCATGACAAATGAGCAGGGTGCTGTGGACCGTCTCCAAGAAGCATTCTGGAGGCTAATGCCCCTACACACTTTCTCCCTTGCACCATCCAACTGCTGAAAACTTGGGTATGGCTTGCCACTTGGACCCTGTGAACAAGGAACATGCTCGGTTTCACAGAGCAGATGGCAGAAAAAAGCCTGAGTGTAATGAACTTCACAGAACCACCACACATACCAGCCCGGGGGACCAAACTACCTACGTGCCAACTTTCCACACGGGAATAAAATCGTAATTTAACTCACCGATAATTTGCCGCTGCTGAATCCAACCCTAACATATGAAAAACAAGTAATATAAAAGAATGCATGCATCCTTCAAGGAACTAGAAGAAAAAAATTAAATATGTATGGAATCACGAAGGACCCCAGAGGCAAAGCAATCTTGAAAAAAAAAGAATAAAAGTGGAGTTATCATACTCCTAGATTTTGAACTACACTGCAAACACACACACAAAGCAATCATCATCAAAACTGTATGGTAATGGAATAAAAACAGATAAACAGATCAGTGGAACACAACTGAGTCACCAGAAATAAACTCAAACATATGTGGTCACTTAATTTATGACAAAGGAGCCAAGAGCATAAGTCGGAAAAAGATGTCTTTTCAACAAATGCTGGGAAAAGTGGACAGTCAAACGCAAAAGACTACATCTAGATCACTAACACCATACACAAAAATTAATTCAAAATGGATATGAGACCAGCAAACACATAGAAGAAAACATAGGCAATACATTCCACGACGCTGGACTTACACAGGTCTTTGGGGACTCAACTCCTGCAACAAAGGAGACAAAAATGAAAGTAAACAATGGGACTACAACAAACTAACTTCTGCACAGTGAAAATAAAAAACTTACCAAAACAAAGACACCCTACTGACTGGGAGACGCTACCTGCAGATTAGACATCTGACAAAGGATTAATATCCAAAATATATAAAGAACTCATAAAATTAATAAGTGAAAAACAAACAACCCAACCAAAAATTGGGCAGAAGATCTGAATACACTTCTCCAAAGAAGACAGTCAATAGGCATATGAAAAGCACACACATATGTGCACACAAACCCCCACACGCACACACAGAGGAATCCTACATATCCCTAAAAAAAGAAAATTCTGACCTTTGCAATAACCTGAATGGAACTAGATGGGATTATGCTAAACAAAATAAAACAAGAGCAGAAAGACATACCTGATGATATCACTCTTACAAAGCAAATAAACAAACCAAAACCAACCCTTGGACCCTGACTCGTGAACTGAAGTTGTCGGAGGGATAGGAAGCAGGAGCAAAGGATGGCAGGACCCAACAGTCAGTGGCAAAGACTACTGGTAATTAGGTGGTAGGTGTTGTATGTTATATATTTGATGAACAGTGAAGTCGCACATATAAACTTACATTATTTTGTTAAAGTTACCTCAAGTCGAAAAAAAAATTAATGTCATGAGTTTAAAAATTATAAGCTGGCACATCCCCGTGGCTGAGATGGCTATAAAGTTTTGTTTTGGTTTTTTTTGGAAAGCAACTAGAAGCTTGCACTCTAAAAAAAACCAACTGCCACAAAAGACACAAACGCTGTTATCTAGAGTTTGCCCAGAAAAAACCCGCAATTGTCAGTTATCATCCTAGAATAAAATTCATCATTTATCAAAGGTCTTCAAATCAATTTTTAGTTAAAGTCATTTTATAAAGAATGACATACCACACAACTGAGCTCTTGAGTAATCATTCTCAATATCATACACGTAAGTGTATATTTTAGGAAATTTTAATAGGGTATCTGCAAGTTAGTCATAATAAAAAGTCCATCACTGGACTTAGTCAAGGAGAAGTGGACTAGAACTTATCAAGCCAGCTTCTATTCTTTAGGAATTAACTGATAACCTTTTTTGTTGAAAATGTTGTAAGTTCATGAAGTTTTAAATAGGCAAATTAGTGAACACATGGATGAAACTTAGAGGGAATATAAGTGAAATAAGTTAGAAGTACTAAATGCTCTCACCCATATGTGGAATACAAACAAACATAAAAACAAACAGACAAAAACAGAAGTCAATCATTGAATATTAACAACAGAACTAAGATTACCAGAGGGGAAGGGAATGAGGTACAGGGATCAAGTGGTGGAGAGAGGTCCAACGCACAATGGTGAAGAACCTTCGGTAATGTGGTGGGGGGCATGGTGTGTACCATATATTTGATAAATGATAAACCCACACACATGGGCTTATATTAATTTGTAAATCAAAGGTACCTCAGTATTTTTTATGAATATGTAAATTAGTGTTCAGTTTTCCCAATTACCCAAATATAATTAAAAGATATTATTAGACTGAATGAACATCTCACCAAGGAACTTTTGTATACGCCTCCATTATAAAAAATTTAATTTAGACTGCACTATATCTACTAGCTGAGCCTAACCCCACTAGCAAAGCAAAACTGCAAATAACTAAGCTGTTAAATGAATGCTTTTGGAGAGTATACAACAGAGGTGACTAAAGAAACATGCTTAGTTACAAAAAGATTATTTCTGCAAAAACCTTAGTAGCTAGAACAGTTTACATATCTATGTCTGGGAAAAGAGTAAAAGAATGAACAAATGAAGTTTCAAAGTTCACAAAACCATGCTCAGAACCACAATCCACTATTCTATTTGTGAGTGTTAAACCCATGCACTAATTGCCTTTAAATTCCTTAAGGATTGGGACCAAACCTAATTTAATCAACAAGATTGCAATCATAGAATTCATTATGCCACAATCATGCTTTTTTAAGACTATTAATTAAAAACCCTCCCTGAACGCTATTCATGTCTACATAAAAACTGCCTTGGAGATTTTTATTAAAGTGCTCCTTCCAAACAATAGTTAAGAGCATTCCTAGGTTACTAACACACACATTTAGTTCTAAGAAAGTCTTGTTTTGTTTAAATTGAGTTGCAAAATATCAACCTAAAGATGTTTAAAACTGACATCAAGGGATCATAATCTCTGCGGGCAATCTCAGTCTCCTTCTGTTTGGGGAGCCCCGATCCTTACCCAACCCACACCAATGCTGCTTTGACTTATGAGACGTTAAACCAGTAGAGTCAGACTACGGCAATTAAACCAGCCCATTTCCCATCGTCATAAAGGGACACAAGCCAACCCAATCAGAGGCCTCCAAGACACTTCCGACCAGGCTCAGCAGAAAAGCCGTCTCCCAGAAGACCGTGGTTTTAGGGAGCATAATTACAGCGGAGCAGCAGGGGAGCCCTGCCCCAACACTGAAACAAAGCTCAAAGAGGAAATGACCACGGAGACAGGACTCTCCAGGGAGCCCCAAAACTGCGGAAGCAAAGTCCCTCGACTTTTCAGCAGAATAAACCAAGTAGTTCTGCCCGCCCCTCCCTTCCTAGCTGTGCGGCTCCCGAGCAACGGGAGAGGTCACCTAAGAAAGGAGATCGGCGACCCGGTAGACGACAGACAACGTTAACGTTAACTACGACGCCGTCCTCCCTGGAACGAGCGACAGAAGGAATCCTCCTTCCAGGCCGCACGGCCTCGTCGGCCTTTGCTAAGAGCCGATACGCCGCCTTCCGGGCACGCTCGGGCGTCCGCGAAGTTTCGGCGGCGACGGCCACCGCAGGGCGAGCTCCAAGCCCGGTCGCTCCCCACCTTCGCCTCGGCCCCGGGGTCACGGGACCGGGTGCATTTAGGAAGAGGGCTCGGGGTCAGAGGAGACTTGGTGCAGAGTCCCCGCGCGCCCGCCCTCGTCAGGCAGCTCCCACTAGGAAATCTAAGGGACCAAGAGTCACCAGACGGCCGTGCCCCAGCGGCGGGGGCGGGGGCAGCGTCACAGGCCCAGAAATGCGAGGAAAGCACCCGCACGCTGGGGGACGCGGCGTCCCGACGTGGCAGGAGGGCCGCGCCTCCGGGGAGCCGACCGGGCCGGGGGCGGCCGCAGAGCCGGGCGGGCCGGGAGGGCCGGGGAGGCCGGGAGGGCTGGGGAGGCCCGCGGCCGGCTCAACGGGCAGGAATGCGGCCACACCCACGCGCCGCGCCGCGCCGGGCCGGGCCGGGCCGGGCGGGGCCGGGCTCGCGCGCCCGAGGGACCCGGGAGCAGGGGCCGCGCGCGGGGCCAGGGGACCCGGGGGCCCGGGGAGGGAGCCCAGCCGCCGCCGCCGCGCGCGCCCACCTCAGCAGCGTCTCGAGCGCGGCCTCGTGCTTGTCCAGCGGGCGGCCGAGCGCGGCGCGGCGCAGCTTGCTGAGCTCCTCGGCCGCGCGGCAGTACTGGGCCTGCTCCTCCCCGCCGCTCGGGTACGTCTGCTGGATGAACTTCACCAGCGGCTTGGCCAGGTCCACCTCCGAGCTCTTCTTCAGCTGCACCGAGATGAACGTCGCCATGGCGAGCGCCGCCGCCGCCGCCGTTCGGGCCGGGGAGACCGCCGGACGGCGACGAGGGCCGGTGCGCGGGGACCCGGGCAGGCACACCGGACGGGCGGACCGACCGGCTGACGGACGTGCGACCTGCCGGCGCTCGGGGTCCGGCCACTTCCGGGAGCTCTCGCGCCGGCGCAGTCCGCGCGGAGAGTGCACGCGCAGCCGCGGTCACGTGAGGTGGCGGGGCGGCTGCGCGACTGCGCGGCTCACCTGGGCCCTGCGCTGCGGGCCCCTGCGCGCCAGCTGGTCCGTTCTCCGCGCTGGGAACTCTCTCCCGCCTCCTTACTGGCGCGGCCGGTGGACAGAGTGCGCTCAGGTGAAAGTACCGCTTCCTCTATCCCAAGAACTTCCTGGTGAAGGGCTCCTGCGACCGCGTCGATCACCTGTGCAGCACCTGGCCGCCGCGGGGGCGTGGCTCCCGGCTCGTTCCCCAGCGGGCGACTCTGTGCTGGGACTAAGGGCACAGGGGCCGCGGAGGCACTGTCTCCGCCTTTGTGCAGCTCACAGTCAGGTAAGGACCCTGAGACTGAGGTGGACAAAAAAAGTGCCAAGTGTCAGGGTGAACACAAGCCGGGTATTTGGGATGTAGGCTCTTAGGGTCGCTTGGAAACGACTAACGAGCAATATAGAGACGGCGTCTCTGAAGAAGTGGATTTAAAATGATACCTGCAGGTTGAGAAGATGCTCGGCAAGGAGAGCAGTGGTTAGGGAGAGAGCCTCCAGACCAGGGGCACGTCTCATGATCAGGGTAACTTCGCGCTAAACACTGTAGCAAAAACTTAAAACCAAGTAGAGAATGGAATGAAATAAAGGGGAAAGAGGCAGTAAGCATTAAAGCGTTCGGAATCTTAGAGACCAGATTAAAGGGTTTGTATTGCAGAATAAATGCAAAGTATGGCAAGTTAGCAATAGTAACGTGATGCAACTGGTATTTGTAAAAGGCCACCCTGTGCCTCAATCTGATGATTCTGTCTCTTGATGAAATGTAGTCTCAAGTGTACAATAGCATCTGTGATATACCAGAAAAATGCCTCACTTGAGTCTATCAAACCTTTTTTCTGTCTAACACAATTTGTAAGAGATACAAAGAAGGCAAATGATACCCTATGAAGCTACCAGGCATACAGAAGATGGGATTTTCTACCTGTCCCCATCTCTTCAAAAATGTAGTTATGAAAAAAGCCATTGTTCTAGGAGAAGAAATTTGAGAATTGAGTCCTGGTTTGCATTTTTAGGACATTTGAAGAATTCAGTTGACTATGGATGTACTAAGATCAACATGTATTGTTATGGAAAGATGAAGAGCATTAACCAAGAAGAGCAAAAATAACAGAATAGTATGTATATTAGGTTCCTCATCTTGGTTACAAAATGTACATGTGTATTTCTCTACTAGGAAAAATAATAATAAATCTAGAAGATTTATTTATACCCTGAAGTGTGAGCAGTTGTAATCTTTGGAAGTGGAAATGGTATTTTTATTTTCGCCTACATTTTTTATGTAATTTTTACAGTATACATACTACTTTCTTTATAAAAATTTACTTTTCCACAATGTTTTTTTTTTTTTTTTTTTAATTAAAGTATTTCAGTTAAAACAGCCACCGGACTGGTCTGTAGAGACTGCAGCAGAGGAAGGCAGGATGGAACCCGGGAGACGAAGTATGAGACCATTTCAAGAATCCAAGCAAGAGTTCATAAAAAGTAACATTAGCAGGGGTGAACCAAAGTGATACACTTTTGAGTTAAAAACTGAAGAATATCCTTATACACTGGAAAGAAAGTGATCAAAAATGGCAAAAGAAAATTAATTTGCTCATTTTGCACTTAGGGTGTATAAACTCATGACATCAAGATTTGTAAAGTGAATTAAGGAAACTATGTAGCCTTTTCTTTTTTCCGGCGCAAACCCATGCTCATCACATGTCCGACTTCGATCCCATCAGTTGCCAGTTCTCTAATACCCCTCATGGCTACTTGAATAACTGCCCTTTGCCGCAGTGTCTGTCTTGGACAAGAGGCATTTTACTTGGGTAAGATAACTTCTGAGAATATCAGTCTTGTCTTTTAAAGAAGTGCTTTATTGAGTAGATATAAATAATTGTGGCGAGTTGAAAATTATCTCGTGGATAACTTGACTTTGAGTGCATGTTTTAAGACTTAAGTAACATCCAATATTTAAGTATTTAAAGTTGAAAGGGGCGCGCCCTCACCTTCTCACCCTACCTTTTGTCATTTATTTGCTTTTAGAGCTATGTAAGAATGTTTCCCTTTTTTTTTTAAGGAAGGGTGCAGACAGAAATCAAAGCTAGTAGACAGGTAGGCAGGGAGAGGAAGAAGAAGCGTTTTGTACTTGTTAACACCCGGTGGGTCCTGGACTCCAACCCAGGGGTATATGGCCTGTCCTTAGGAGGTGACTGACCTAACCACTGCTTCACCGGAGCGTGCCAAGAATGTTTCTTAATTCTAATCCCTCAAGCTCTTTGGTTCAGATTCAGGGAGTAGTAAATAAAGGTTTTTTCATATCCCTTCATATTAGACACACAAGTTTCCTTGTAAGAAATACATATATATATACATAGAACACATGTAATTTCACTTATCTTTATTCAGTATTTATGACCATATACTAAAAAAACAATCACTATAAAGTTCATAGCACAAAGGAAAGTATCAGTAACATTTGGATGACCATACTGTTATTCAGCAAATATTGAGTTTCTACTATGGACTAGGCAAAATTTAAATCAAGAGAATTCTATAACCAATCTATGGTACATATTGACAGAATTGATGTATTGTGTATATTTACAGAAGGTAGTTTAGAAGACAGTTCACAGGAGGAGATCCAGTAGAGCAGTTAAGGGGCCCCCTAAAATGGTCGCTGAGCTGGAGTAGCCAGTCCAGATTAAAGCAGGGGGATGCGGGCTCCAGAAGGAAAGTCCCAGAAAGGAAAAAAAATGAAAGAATGAGGGCAATAGATAGAACACCTGATGTGATAGAGCTTTCAGGAAAAAAATAAAAATTATTAAAAGCAGAAAGGACAGTGACACTCTAAAAATAACTAATCAAAGACTGATCTGTAAAGAAATAATAATGCATTGCTGGTAGGCTGCTAAATTTATAGTCAAAATAAACATTGATTTTTTAAGGTGGTGTCTACCCAGTTTCTTCCTAGAAGAATTACAATTTTTTTCTCTTATTAATAAGTAATTGTGGAAATATACATTGAGATTATATATTGATACTCGTTAAACTATTTTCCACTAGTTTTAGCATCCTTTGATGTGTCTTACCCGAAACTATTATTGGTTGCAACATTGTAATTTTCTATCCATCATTCTTCCTGTGTTTATTAGGTGGCATTGTATAAGGAAGAATTTTCCTTTTCTCCCATTTATTTATTCATTTGTACTTATTTATATCAGCATGGACTCGTGGATTTTTATTCAGTAAACTATAATGTAAAAATATCGATGGGTGTAGGTTTTTACAGTGAACACCTATTTAGTCACCTATAGACACCTATATACCTAGATTTTAACATTGACATTTCACAATCACACGTGTCTACCTTTATCACACATCTGCCTACCCAGTCACCCCTCCATCCATCCTACTCAACAAATGTAGCACAGAATGACTGAGATCAAGCATATAAACATATCATAAATGTGGTTGTGTTTAAGTCAGCTAGTGAAAGAAAAGGACTAATACGCAAAGGAAAACCTAAACGTGATAATTATAAAGTTGACCACAAAGTATTCTCCTTTCATCTCTGACTTTGCAATGTGACATTGTAGATTCTCCCATTGAGAATTATAGTCTATTCCCTCACCCTCTGAACCCCCTTAAATCTAGGTTGCTGGTGTGAATTGCTTTGGCTGACTGGACACCAGGCTTACTCTTGTTGCACTTGAAATCCTTTGGAAAGACATGGCCCAATCACTCCCCTAGCACAAACCAACAGTCTGCTAATGTCAGAGATGTGAACGAGGCTATTTTTGATCATCCCACTACCATCCCACCCTTTAGCTGACGTCAGGCAAATGAACAGGCCCGTCAAAGTTCAGCCAATCCATCCTAGCCCACAAATACCCAGCCAGCCCAGTCATGAACCAAGAAAATGGCTCTAATTTTAAAGCACTAAGTTTTGGTATGATCTGTTACGCAGCAAGAGCTGATAACAGTATTAAGGTACTTACAAGCAGTATACCTAAAACAGTGATTCAGAAAAGATAAATCTTAATAAACAGTGACACACCAGGCAAGTGGTAACGTTGCAGAAGCTGTTATATTGCTATCAGAAAATTCAGGCCAAAAGATTGAAATATGATTAAGGACACTTTCTAATGCTAAAGGACAAAATGTAATGTAGAAAAAAATAACTAAAGGTTACAATGAAAACTTTAATATCTGGGTATCAGATAACCCAAAATACCCATGTACCAAATAACATAGCAACCACCATCACAAAAAAATAAAAACACATGCAACAAAAACCAAATCCACAAGATTAAATTTCCACGTAATTATTTTAAAATTTTGGCCAAATAGATGAGTGGCTAAGGGAATTAAGATGAAATTTTTAGGGGTGATCCAAAGAAGATACATTTGGAAGCAAGGTAGGTGGATTAAGTTTACTCTGGATTATAATGGGTAATAATAACCTGATTGTGAGATACTGGGCCTTGTAAATTATAGGGTAAGTGAGAAACTAAAATGTTTTTCACTTTGTAGTTAGGCTGTACTCTGAAAATTAATATTTGTCTTTGGGAGATGATGATACAAAAGCCACCTGCAGCACCTGTAGGAGAACAAAGGGTGTCATCTACTACTTAGAACAGACGTGGATTCCTTCACCTGCACTGCGGTTTTTGTGGGACCTGTGTCGTCCGGGTTCCCCACGCTAACTGGTTGTGTGAGAAAACCCCACTGCTCTTAGCCACAGCTCTTCCCCGGGATCCACCTAGCCCAGTGGGCCACAACCAAGGGTAATGTTTGCGCCTCTCCAGAGAACAGTTAGCTATGTGCGTGAAGACATTTTTGGTTATCACACTGGGGGAGGGAGAGACACTACTGGCATCTAGTAGGCACAGGCCAGGTAAATGATGTACAGTGGACAAGACAGTCAGCCCCCCACAACATAAACACATTCCATCCAAACTGCCAACAGTACCAAGGGTGAGGTTCACTTTCGAGACACATCTTGCTCAGAAAATGTTCCAGATTCTGAGGAGTATGTTGCTGGGGGGATGACCCAACCCATTTGGCAGAGGTGGGTTATTCCAGAGAATGACAAGAAGGGTTGCTTTGATAGTGAAAAGGAAGCACTTTTGCTGCAAGATTGGTGCCTAGGAATAGATAAGAACAATTAGGAACTGAAATACAAGAAGGTTGGCTTTCTTGACTTTTCCATTCAACTTAGGAGAAAATCGTCATTCTTTCTGTTGCCTCAATCCTCATTTAAATGTCTAATGGAACAAAACAGCCAACACTCACCTCTTTTGATCCCATGGGTAGAAAGCTACATCTTGTCCTGCGGCCTGGTCCAGACCTGCATGGTGACCAGTAGGCACATGATGAGTAGCCCATGCAGAGATGAGAACACCAGGAATCCATGTGTGATGAGCACATCTGGAGTACAAGTAAGAGGTTTAAGATAAGTTACTCCAGTAGACACTGAGGTCGTCCCTCATGTGCTCCTTCCCCATTTACCCTTCTGTAGTCATCCTGACCCCCACCCTGGTGTCCTCACTTCCCTGTCCAGTATCTTCAGCCTTAGTGGGTAAGAGTGTGACTTAGGGTACAGCATGGTGGAGCAGTGGTGGGGTCAATCTCCTGTGAAGGACACAGGCCACATGCCCTGGGGTTCGAGTCCTGGGACGGGGGGGGGAGCAACCAGCGTGAACTATGAAAAATCAGTAAAGTGCTTCTTCCTCCTCTCTCTTCTGTCCATTTGTCCACTACCACCTTCATTCCTGCTGCGCCTTTCCTTAAAAAAATAATACTACGGCCAAGGCCTTACATCATCAGTGTCATCACATAGCCAAGCCCTGACATAAAAGAACCCAGTTCTGGCTGTTGAGACATGAAAGACTTTTGCCAGAGGTCTCAGAGGTGGAAACGTCCTGACTCAAGAGAATTTCTGAAAATGACCTTTCTTTCCCAAGGCATTTGGGTAAGGGAATCCCTCTTACCTGTCAGAATTCTGAGTTATGCGTAATAGAAATGAGCTGCAGTAGCTTCCGGCCCAAAAAAACGTATGAGAGACCAGCGAGTTGGTAGAATCCCTGGGAGGGCCAGCGTCAGGCTGCAGGACCGCACAGCCAACTACGTTCTGTTGCTGCTGAGACAAACCCCTGCTGCTCTGCGCAGACCCCCACCGGAGCGCTGGGCCTCTGCAAGTGCTGCCTGGGCGGGGACTGCCCCTTACCGGCAATCTGCAGGCCTTCTGTCACCTGCCCGTGCCGGGCTCCATGCTAATGTCTGGGCAGAGCTATAAGGAAGGTGGGAAACCCAATTTCTGAATTCCATCCTGGGGAAAGGCAACTCATAAAATGGAGAACCATCTCCCACCCCTAGAAAGGTTTCAGAGGTGACTTTCAGCCATAAAGAATGCATATGTCAGCTCACCCTGGGGGCGGAGCTGCTTGAACCAGGCACAGTCCATCTTGAGCCCCAAGGTCTCTGGTTCCAGACTTGGTGCAGGAAACTACCAGTGATGAACAACTGAATAAAATATATGTGTCCTCTCACTTGCTGCCTGCTTGCTCGCCTTTTTTCCTCCTGCACCTTTCTTTAAAAAAAAAAAAAAAAACGGAATCTGTCCCCACTACCTTGGGAGTTGTTGGCAACCATTTTCTAACCTTGATGAGAAATTAGGCTTCAGGTGAAACTGGTGTGCTGGAGGGTGGAGAGGAGAGCGAGAAAGAAACTGGGTTTGCTGAGTTGCTATGCACTTCAGAGCGAAAGGCCACCTGTGTCCCCGTCTCGGGCTGTGGCGCAGCAAAGCTCCACTGTTGTTTAAACCTGTTGGAACTGGATTTTCTGTTACTACAAATGAGTACATCTTAAATAATAATATATAAAAACTCTAAATTCTCAGCAGTAAAATTACAGCATTACAAGGGGTGTGCATTTTTAATGTGGATATTTGTTACTAAGTTACCATCCAAAATTTTACTCTGCTTATATCTACTGTGAGTTTCTTCACACCCTCACTAACACTAAATTGTATCCTACTTTAATTGATTAGCTTGTCAATGAAAAGTAGCATGTCATCATGCTTTTCATCTTTATGTTCAATAAATTAATGGATTATGAGTGAAGCAATTTTTTTTTAAAGGAAAGGTACAGCAGGAATGAAAGAGAGTAGAAGGCAGGCAGGAAGAGAGAGAAGGAAGAAACACCTATTTATTTAGTTGCTCGTCTTGGTTGTTCCCCCAGGTTCTCATCTCGAGCCTGGTTCCTTGGGATAAATGTGAGCTACTTTCAGTGGTCTGACCCGCTAGGACACGCCGGTTGTTTACTTAGGTTTATTTTTTCTGTTAGATGCTTGTTTTTCTCCTGTGGTCGTTTTCTACTGGCCAATTCATCTTTCTTCCTATTGACTTACATGTCTTTTATTAAGAAAGTTTTAAACTGTCATGTATTTTGCACTGCCATATTGTCACTTGTCAAAGAGAGAAAGACGTAGCAACAATGTGATCACATTGTCAGTCCAGTTTCTTTCTGCTCTCCTCTCTGACCTCTGGCACACCAGTTTTATTTGACAGCTGATTTCCCATCAAGGTTAGAAAGTGGTTGACAGCAACTCCCAAGTATATATATATGTGTGTGTGTGTGTGTGTGTGTGTGTGTATACATGTGCATAATACATACATATATATATACATATGTATACATATACATTAACATCCAAATTAAACAGGTGTGTCTATGGCCATACTACGCTGAATATGCCTAATCTCAGATGCTAAGCAAGACTGGGACTGCTTAGTACTTCGACGGGAAACCACCTAGTGCTATAATTTCAAATATATATGTATATATGTATGTATGTATGTGTGTGTGTATATACCCATATATGTGTGTGTACATAACAGGTGTACACAACATATTATTGTATACTTGGGTCCTTTGTATGCATATCATTGTCACAGCATTGTATACTTGTGTCCTTCCATCCTAGGCTCAGGAAGCAGATCCAAAGGATCAAACTTACTTTTAACTAGCTATAAAGAGAAATTATAAGAAAATATTTCTATTTACACTGGCATAAAAAAAAAGACATAATAAAACATTTAATAATAAATTTAGCCAAGGAGATGAAAGATCTGAATACTAACAACTATAAAACATTGATAAAAGAATTGAAGAAGGCACACCCTTCTGGGGCAGCAGTTAGGTCACTCACCTCCAAAGGAGCAAGCCACTTACCCCTGGGTATGAGTCCCAGGTCCAGAAGGAAACAACCAGGGAGAAAAACTAAAATGGAAGAAAAAAGTTTTTTTTCCTCCTCTCTCTTCCTACCCGCTTGACTGCTCATCATCATTCCTGCCTGCATCTTTCCTTTAAAAAAGAAATTGAAAGAAGACCAAGTAATTGGAAAAAATATTTGGTGTTTGTGAATTGGAAGAATTAATATTGATTAAATGTCTGTTCTTCCCCAAGTTATCTACAGGTTCAAATCAATCTCTTATCAAAATTCCAGTGTCATTTTTCACAGAAATGTAAGACACAGTCATACAATTTATATGGAACCACAAAAGACCCCTGAAGAGTCGAAGCACCTGAGAAAGACAGACAGGTGGCAGCGTGGCACTTCCTGATTCCAAGCTATCTTAGAAAGCTATGGTAATCAAAATAGTATAGCATCATAAAAAATAACGAAAACAAAAGCAGGACAGAGATCAGTGAAACAGAATAGAGAGCACAGCAAAGGAAACCAGTGAAATGAAAAGGGAATCTATGGAACATAGTCAATAATGGATTAATGTCCAAAATATACATTCAACTCAATAGTGAAAAACTCCAAATAACCCAACTGAAAGGTGGACAAAAGACTTGAATCATGTTCTCAAAAAAGACATACAATTAACTAACAGGTACCTGAAGAGATGCTCACTAATCATCAGGGAAGCATACATGAAAGCCACACTGAGAGATCGCCTCACACCTGCCAGAATGACCTGCCAAAAAGACAAGTGGTAACAAATGCTGCTGTGACTGGAAAGAGGAGAGCCATGGTGAGAATGTAGACCAGGGCAGCCACTCTGGGAAGTTGTATGGAGGTACCTAAAGAAGTTGGAAATACAACTACATATCATCCAGCAATCGTACTTTTGAGTAATAGATCCAAAGCAAATAACATCATGTCAAAGAAAAATGTGTACTCCCGTGTTCGTCACAGCATTATTCACAGTAACCAAGACATGTAAACGACCTAAGTTGCTGTCAGCGGGGGAAGGAATTAAGAAAATGTGTTTGGGGCGGGGGGGAGTGGTAATTCAACCTTAATAGGGAAGGTAATCTTGCCATTTATGGAAACATGGGTATGTGGATGAACAGGAGGGCATTGTGCTAATTGAAATAAACCAGACAGGAAGAGAAACGCTGCATATTATCACCGGGAACCAAAACAAGAAAGGGTTGAATACAAAGAAGCAACAGAATGATAGCTGCTGGGGGCAGGGCAGGTAGGAAGTGTTGGGTGAAGGACACAACCTTTCAGCTCTAAGATGAATACGGTCTGAGGATCTAGTAAGTAATACAGTGACTATAGTTAGTAATACAATATTGTATAATTGAAATTCGCCAAGAGAATAGAACTTAAGGGAACACACACGGGATGAGAAGTCCTTCACAGTGATTACATGTGTAAAATCATCAAAATGTGCACTTTAAATATCTTACAGTTTTGTCAGTTGCACCTCATAAAAGCTGGGGGTGAGGCGAAAGATGGAAAACTGCGGTGCTTCGCACGACCCGGCCTCTCCTGGGTCGGCCTCAGTGCCTGCAAACACAGAAGAACGGCGGTATCCGAAGCTCTCACCAGAGGGAGCCACGAGAATCTTAAATTTCAGAGCGGGTGGGCGGGACGTTGCAAACACGGGCGGGTTTCCCCAGGCCGGTGGGTGACGCCAGAGTAAAGGCACGTGGGCTGGGCAGGAAACTCCTCCCAGTCCCCTGCGTTAAGCCCTGGCGGGGAGCCCAGCCTCCCCTCTCCTTGGTGGTGAATTCCGCCCCGTGAGCGACCACGGTCCAGGTGAGGTGGCAGCACTGCCCTCCTGAAAAAATTAGTCAGGATCTCAGTACTTCCTTCCAGAAGGCCCCGTCGTCCGGGCGAAGTCACTGAATTTCTCTCACAACCTCCAAGTTCGCTGTACCCAAGGACACGAGGAGAAGAGCTCCGTGGACAATGCCTTGAGTGTCTGGTCGCAGCCCCCTGCCAACCCGGCGTCTCCCCAGTTAGAAGCTCTCCCCTTCCAGGACAGGCTTGTTGGGAGACATGCACCAGCAGATGGAGCTGACGACTTTTCGTGATAACTTCTCTAATAATAAACAGCTGCTGTGCTGACTCGTTTTTTATATGCAAGACTGATTTTATTCCACGCGTTGCTTTAAAGCCAGTTGACTTATGTCAGGCAGTTCAGTCCAGTGGACAACAGTGTCTGGGGTCCCAGTGTCTCGGTCTGCTCAGGCGCTGTGACAAAGCAATGGAAGATGGGACGGCTTAGACAACCAGCATTGTTCCCTCAGTTGAGAAGGCTGTGAGGTCCGACGTCAGGTGCAGACAGATGTGGCTCTCGGTTCAGACCCTCCCAGGTTTGCACGTAACTGCCTCCTTGTGCCTTCACAAGGTGGAGAGAAGAAAATCACGTTGTCCTGTGTCCCTGATAAGGACGCCCGTCCCGTCCCGAGGACTCCAATTTTGTGATCTAATTACCTCCTCAAAACCCAAGCATGCCACCATAAAAGAAAAACTCGTACGCCACGATATGAAGTGAATGATAATGTCTAAAGGTGGTGTGTGCATGTTACATGGAAATGGGTGAAGGCGTGAATGACAGAGACAGCTGGACAAGTACAACTCAGTTGCCTCTACAGAAGAACAATGAAGAAAGTAGTCGGCAATGGGAAAGAAAATGCTGTATTTTGTCAGAAGTTTTTTTTAGTATAATTTGACTTTTTTTAGTGTGTGTACATGAATCAATAAAACAAAAATTAATTTAAAATAGTTTAAAACTCGACAACTATCGAGATCATAGGGCAGACAGAAAAGCGGAGCTCTGCTCTGAGTCCGGTGTCCCGTGTCCAGTATTGGAGGTCAGGGAGACAGGACCCAGCGCAGGAGACAGGAGCAGCCAGAAGCATCAGAGGAGAACCAGGAGAGAGATTGGTGGGCATGTGGGGGAAACAATTCACAAAGGAGTGAAGGCGTGCCCTGGTGGAGTAGTGGTTTGGTCCACTGCCTCCAAAGAAGCACAGTCCATGTACAAGGATCAGGGTTCCTGTCCCAGATCTGGAGGAAACGATGTGAACAACTGAATACAAATAAATAAAATGCTTCCTCCTCTTCTCTCTGCCTGCCTACCTGCCTGCCTATTCACCTTCATTCCTGCCTGCACCTGTCATTTTAAAAAAACAAAGAAAGAAAGAAAAGGAGGGAATGACCATATTTGCCAAGAGCTGCTAGTAAGAATGAAATAAACTACTCGGGATGGGGGTGGGCGGTCAACCAGTGCGAACAGCTAATACAAAACAAATCCAGAAAGTGCTGCTTTCTCCTCTCTTCCCTGCCTGCCTACTCACCTTCATTCCTGCCTGCAACTCTCCTTCAAAAAGAAAGAGAAAAAAAACTCACAAAATAACATGGCCATGCTTTATTTGTGAATCTAGGTTGACTTACACAAATACTTACAGAGTAGACATTGATGGTTTTATTACACTATGACCAGGAAAACTTAAAAAGCAAAAGAAGCCTTATTCACCTGTTGTAGATAAAATGGCCACATGTGAGATGTTCTTGTGTATAAATTACCAAGCACAAGAGATCACATTGATAGGAAAAGTGCAGATAACAGGAGTATATAAACTAAATATTAACTGAGGAATAATTGCAACACTTACTGTGGATAAGTTGTGTTATAGATTATGTTATATAATAAAAGTATCAGTTAAATGTTAACTAGAGAGTTTTTACTCTTTGTGTAACGTATTCTTATTAGTTTCACAATTATCTGTGGTAAACCAGAAGATGAGCAATTAACTGGTGAAAGGATTGTATAAAAGATGGAGAATTTTGAATAATTCAGAATACCAATGCTTTCTTTCACTTAAGAGAAATTTTAACCCAAATTTTAAATATTATTAAATCCTCTTTTTTCTTGTTTCATGGTAGCCTAAATGACATTCAACATAACTTCAATCTTAAAACTAATTTTTTTGAATGTCTTGTTATCCTGGGAAGAGTATAGGCTAAGAGGACACACAATTTGAGCTTAATCACCTACTACCTAGGTGACTTCACACAAGTAATTTCAGTTGTCCAAGCATCAGCTTCTTCAGGTAAATGTTGGAGGAATGATACTTTACTCACAAATCTTTTGTAAAGACTTAATGAATGATTGCTGTTATTAAGAAAAGATATTTAATTCTTGAAACTCAAAAAAATTGTAAACTTGAAAAGCAATTGTATTTATTCTTTTTGGAGATTCTTTTGTATTTATCATTAACTGCTTTTGAAAGCCTCTTAAAATCCATTAAGTCAGACTCCACTTAATTATATTATAAATTTAGCATATTTAATCATATTCTTCCTATGTGTTGGTTACTGTAGGACGAAATCTTTTTTTTTCACCGTATCTTTGGCAATTAAAGTCAATTTCATTTTAATAGTTCACGGAGCTGGCTAAACCAGTTTTGTGTTAAGCAGCTATAGATTTGTGTTTAGGTCTACATGAAGGTCCTTACTTATCTACTGCTACGTGACAAATTTCCATAAAGTGCAGTGGCTTAAAGCAGTGAGCACTGTGCGCTTCCAATTCCTATGGATGACAAGGCAGAGTCAGATTGTTTTATGATGAAGTGAGCCTGAGAGTCACATGCCATCATTTCTGACATACTCACAGACCAGCCTGGATGCAGTAAGGGAGGGAACAAAGGTGGGGACACCAGGAGATGCTCCTGGTGATGCTTGGGAGACTGTCTTCAAAGGGCTCATCCCCACCATCACAGACTGCACTTTCTGAAGAGATCATTTGAATAGTGGAAGTGCTTCTAAAGTCAGAGAAGGTCGTCTTATACATAAATGCACTTGTGAAGATTCCCTCTTACAGCTTTAAGAGAAAACAGTTAAGCAAGTGAGTCCATTGCCTCCTATTTGTTTGCTTTTGGTCTGAGCGTAGACACTGGCTCTCCTCCACATATGCCATGTGTGTCTCTTGGAGATGGCTGTCGGCAGAAGGAAGAAGTCATACAAATGGCTCCTGGAGGATGGAGATGCAGCGGGTCACACAGGTTTCCATGCCCACAGTGGGCAGAAGAGGTACATGGCAGAGAATCAGCCACATGATGGTCTTGGGGTTCGATAATCAAGGAGAAAAGGTCTTTGGAAGGCAGCAGGGAAAATCATCAAGCAATAAAGCCTGAAAATATGCAGCAGCAAGATACCATTTCCTCCTTATTAAGTTTTTCTAGTTGTGACTGAGAGCCTTTGTGTACAGTAAGAATATTTCCAATATTTCAGCAAATACACCCTTTTTTTTCTCTCTGTAACCCCAGTCTCATTTTCAAGAGGCTGGGGGACCCATCCCAGATCTTAACCCTTGAAGATGATATTTAGTGCACATCATATCAGGTTAAAGTGCATAAAATGGAATGATCAGTTTCCCCAAACATCCATCTTGGGAATAAGACTGATCATTATTCATCCACAGATGATTAATAAATAGTTTTAGATGAAACTGCCTACATGCAAGTTGAAGTTTTAAGCCTATTTAGTGAGAGACAGTCAAGCACAGATCTATAACATGGACTTATTCAGCGTATTGGCAGAAGGCCACCCCATTCACCCCAAACTCTTGCAGTTGTGCCCTGCACTGTGATGGAGACGGATACTTGGAAAAAAACAAAACACCAAGTTCCCGTGGAAAGCTGAAAAAGCTAGCATAATGCACTAATGAACAATGTTTGCAGCCAATGACATTACCAAGTTCGGTCAGAGAAGATGTGGTCCAATCAGCTACCAGAGCTTTGAAGCAAACAGTTTCAACCTCGCTCCAGGTAAGACGCGACACTGGCTTGTGCTGTGTGTGTAACTCCTGGATCCCCCACTTCCCGTCAACCATTCCTACAGGCCCTCCTATAATCTCCTCTTGTTTTTTCCACTCTCCCCGCTAACTTTTTCCAAATTACAGCAAAAATACAATGGTGGGGGATGAGGGGGGGCTCACCCTGTGGCGAAGGTGGCTGCAAAGGTGGCGTGATAATCGTGTAAAGCCCAAGTGCACACATTTAGACAGGCTCACTCCAGGCCCGAGCCTCGGATGTCGCCAGCCTGAACCCCAGATGAAGGAAGCGGCACAACTGCTCTTCAGAAAATGGGTGAGAATCAGGAGAAATCTGCCTCACGGTGAATTTCTAACTGTCTAGATGCACCAAAGTCACTCGGCACAGCCACCAGCAGGCCAGCAGTCAATTTTGACTGGCAATCCAAAGGGTGGTTTAAGCCAAGGAATCTTGCTTTTCTTGCAGAAATAAATGACTCCTCTCTTTTTAGGTCCTTTCTTGCCTTTGCTCAGAGATGTGGTCTTCAGGCGACTGTGCTGGTGTATGCCTAGGAACTAGTGAATCCCAGACTTTACACTAAATTTGTCTCCAGAGGATTCCCTGCAGTTTAACACCACTCTATCAGATCTTTACTTTTCTTCTGTCCGGAGGTCAGCACTCATACACCACAGGCAGCAAAGCGAGAAGCAGAAAGAAACTGGTTCCTCGATACTTTAATTTTACAAACTGCAAAATCCTTCTACCTCCGAACGTCTTATTAGCAATGGAATACATTTTCTTTTTTGCTTAAGCCACTTTAAGTTGGACTTTCTACTTATTTGTACCAAAAGTAAAAGAGCTGATCATCCCATTGCTCTGTCAAAAACCGTGCCCCCGCCTCATCACACACGACTCTCTTACCCTCCCTTACACATGTGTGTGTTTACTTGTTCATTATCAGTGTCTTCCACTAAAATGTAGTCCCTGCAAGGCAAGGAACTTGGGTCTGTTCAGACTCCCAGTGTCTAGAAAGTTCCCAGCACATTGCTGATGCCCAATGATATTTGTTGAATAAATGTGGGTTTTTGTTTGTTGGTTTTTTTGGATTTTTAAAGTATAACTGACAACTAAAATTGTAATATATTAAAAGTATTCAGCATGGTGATTTGATGCTGTACATTGTGAAAAGATTCCCATACTCAAGTAATAAATGTTGATTTAATCCAGAGGATTATATATTAGCTTTGGTAAGGTTTTCTGGAAGCAAAGCTCAAGACAAGGATGCAGGGACATGAGGTTTATTGAAAGAAGGCTCAGCTACAGATGGAAAGTTAGTTTCATAAGATAAAGAGGGTACCTCAAATCAATAAGGAATAAAAGATTATTATATAAGGCACATGGTATCAAAACAACTAAACTTTGAGGGAACAAAAATGCTGTGTCCCTACCTCATTCATTAAACCAAAATAAGATCCAGAGAGAGCAAAGACGTCATGTAACAAGTGAAAATCAAAAGCTTCTAGAAGAAAGCATGGAGATAAACATTTATTATTGGAGAACGGGGAAAGCCTTACTCTGTGGTAAACAAACCCATAATCTTAAAGTTAAAGTCCAAATGACTGACAAAAATATTAGTCATATCTTTAATAGACTAATTTCCATGCTTTCTAAAGAACTCTTATAAACCAGTAAGATTCAAACTGGGCAAAGAGTTAGGGTAGACACCCCAGAGGAAAAAAATACAAAAGACTAATCAACTCACAAAGAGAAGCTTACCATTATCCACAGTTAAAGAAATCAATGTACATACAATGGAAGATAGTTTTCACCCTTTGGATTGGCAAAATTTAGAAGTTTAATGCCACCTAGTTCTAACAAAACTGTGGGAAGACAGGAAAGCTCTCCTAGGATTGGTGGCGCTGCAAACCGAATGGGCTTCTGTGTTAGTGATCTGGCGGTCACTGTCAGTGTATCCCATAGCCTGGCCTGTCAAGCTACTGCTGAAGATGTTCCATAGACCTTGCACTTGCAGAACTTCACCAAGATAGAATGCATGAAGGTGTTTGGTGAAGGTTCATTTATAACAGCAAAACAAAACTGGAAACAAATGGATAATAGGGTTTTCGTTTGAGAGCTAATGTAGAATACTCAGCAGTCATTTCTTCAGAGAACATGGCAGACGAGTAGATGAACTTGTGCTGATACGAGATGGCATAAAACTTTGCCATGCTCACCCCGCACAGGTTAGATAACAGTGGCACGCGTGTGTTATACTAAACTCCTTGAGATGTATCTTTTCAGTTCTTTGCATTATTATTAACATCAGGTATCCTATAACGAAGCAAAAGCTATTACAAATTTGTTTCAGGGCGCAGCAATGAACAGGGATTGAGAATTCAGGCCACGCTGGTCATCGGTTGTTACATACCAAGTTATTCCAAAGTATCCCAGTTTGAACAACGCGTATTTGTTATCTGGTGATCTCTGTGGGTAGGAAATGTGGAAGTGGGCTAGCTGGATGCTTGTGATTCGGGGTCATTCACGAGGCCAGTCAAGCTGTTAGCTGCAGTCATTTCCAGGCTCAAACAGGGCCGAAAACCTGCCTCCTACCTCTCATGTGGCTTTTGGCCAGAAGCCCCTGTTCCTTGCCATGTGGGGTTCACATGTGGTTGCTAGACATGGCAGCCAGCTTCTCCCAGAGTGAATAACCTGAGAGAGAGCAGGCCCCCGAGACAGCAGCCAGGGCCTTCTTAATGACACAACACCCCTCCTGCCATATGCTAGCGGTCTTGTCGACAGACCAGGTGAGCGTGTGAGGGCAACGCACAGGCGTGAGCACCAGAGGCAGGGACGACCTTAGAGACCGGCCGCCATTCGCACTGCCGGCAGATGCGCTCCGAGGCATTTGCCTCAGTTTGTACACAAGAAAACGGGAATAGTAATAGTATCTACTTTTGTTGTAAATACTAAGAGTTAATATATTTTAAGAGTTTAGGCAATCTTAAAAATATTTATGGGTGAATTAAGTGACATCTGAAATTTTCTTTAAATACTCCAGAAAAAAAATGGGGGGAGGATGGCCTGCCCTTGTGGCTCAGGTGGCTGAGACGAATGGGGTGTGGACCATGTAAAGCCCAAGTAACCGGGGTCGCAACCTAGCTCCGGACCGGGGAAAGGAGGTCTAAGGACGGGGACTAAAAATAAAAAAATAGAAATGCTGCTTCTTCCTCCTCCTTATTTAAGAAAAATTGGGGGGAAGAGAATGATGGTCATAGAAAAAACAAATATGGCAAAATGTTAAAATACCGATGACCATGATAAAAATGGCTGATGCATACAGAGACTCCCTTATGATCTCTATTTCTTGTTTGACATTTTCCATAATAAAAAGTTACGTAATTCTTTACATAAAATATTGATAGTAGTACCTGGATCATATTAAGCCTGTAATAAATGTTAATTATTACTTTTTTAATGATGAAGAGCCAGAATTTTTCTTTATTCAAGTGATATAATTTCTTACACACTGGTTCTTATGACATGTATGATTGTGGATTGAATAAGTTAACTTGGGTCTTTACAATTTTTTTTTAAAGGAAAGATGCAAGCAGGAATGAAAGTGAGTAGGCAGACAGGAAGAGAGAGGAGAAAAAAGCATCCTTTTATTGATTTAGTTTATCTTGGTTGTCCCCCCATCACCCCATGCCTCCCCACCTGGGATGCAAACCCAGGTCCTTGGATGTATATGGACTATGCTTGGCGGCGCTGGTAGACCAAATCACTACACCACCAAGGCACACCCAACAATGTTGATTTGCACATTACTGGACCCATTCAGCAATAATCATCTTTCTACCAACACCTAAGTAATCTTGGGTTTTGCCACTGCAAAAATGCAGATACCACCTCCTCTGTCTTGAATGTCATAGTCCTACCCTATGAACCACTCGAGGAAGCCATGTCCAGATCACAGTGAAAGGGACAAAATTTAGAATTACTATCGATAGGGATAGTTTCCCTATGACAAACGCAGCTCACAGGTGATCCACTTTCTATACTCCTTCCCCAACAGAGAGGCCAACATTGTTTCTAAAGGCTCCCTGAGAAAACTCACGCAGAATCCAGTGGCATGAGAGGGTGACGTGTTGGTGGGGAGTGATCTGGGATGGAGAAGTGGGCGCACACTTGGCTGGGCCTGATGGGGTGACCTGTACTTAGCTCCCCTGCAGCATCTGGGAAGACAGACTTATCAAGGACGCTGCATGTAGGGAAAGACTCACAACAATATTTCAGTGGCACCTGAAGGTGTTCCTGATCAGAATATCTTATACCAGTTTTTTCTTTTGTCTAAAATTTCCCTCATTAGAAAGATCAATTCCTTTAGTTGATCATACTTAAAATGCACTGAATCTCTAGATTCAGAAGAAGTCTCTACTTTCTGCTATCCTGGTTATGTGTGATGGGTTACTCAAGACAGGTGTTGGGAAAGGAGTGAGTGATGGGGTGGGGGGGGTCGCAGGAAGAAAGAAGGCCTGGAAAGATACTTGGCACCGGGGATGAACTCAAAATGAGTGAGAAAAAAATCATCCAGAGACACTGCTTGTAGTAAATAAGTATAAAACCTGGGATTTTCTCATTTTTTATAATCTATACCTCCACTATATTAATATTCATGTAACCTATTTTGGGTGGAAGCTTTGTGAAATATTCCCAGACTTGGCTACCTTGAAACAAACCAATATTACATTCTTCCTTTCTCCTGATCACTAAAACTTTTTTCTCTTATATACTGCTTTCAATGATAGAAGTCAGGATTTCCCTCTCTAGGATTAATTATGGACTGCTTACTATAGGCTGCCATCTTCCTCCTAGTAAGTAGAAATTTTGCCAATCTGCTTGAATTCGGACCTAATATTGGCTGTCATAGAGTCCTTACAAGCACTCAGCGTAGCAAAGTCCAACCACAGTGCATGACTAAATGCATAGGATACAGCTCAAGTCCCTGTTTAGTGTTAACTTCATGTATATTTGATAGGCATTTACTGAAAGCAAGTGACGAGTGTAAGATACATATGAGCAGTGGTAATTTGACTGGCACATAGTTCTTGACAAGTGACATTTCTGAGTCTCATCAGCTCCCTATTATCCCCTCCACCCCTCCCTTTTTTTCTTTTTGCACGAAGAAGACAGTTATGACTAACAGTTTATGTCAAACTTGGGAACACTTCTCCTCCTGCCTTTTATTTATATCATCCTTTACTTTACAGAACAGAATCACAGGGAAGGGATCTCCTCCTCCTAAAAGTCAAGTGAACTATTTTTCCAGGTGACTGACCACTTTTAGTTTATACTTGGTTTCAGTCTGTCTGACTCTGTAAGTGGCAAGTGAGTAATCAGCAAGCTCCTCCTTCACTAATAAAATGAGGCCAACATTTATTGAAGGCCGTTGAAGGAAATATATGCAGGATTCTTCCAGAACAGAAGGGATGGGATGGACTGGCTTGAAAGAGAGTGTTGTGGGGTGGGGAAAGTCCCCAAGCTGAGAAGGCTGAGAAGGCAGAGGGTGTGATGAGGTCACTGTGGTGGCCTGCACTTAGCTCCTGACAGCTCTGAGAGGATGTCAGGCACGTCTAACTGAAACCCTGCAGCCACTTACCACTTAGGGACTGTAAAGGAGGCAACCTGGGAGCAAAGGCCCTAGAACTGACCGTCACTGCCCTTTGGTTCCTACCCCGGCAGCTCTTAAGCTGTCATGGCGCCAATACCTGCATTGTCTTCCTTGAAGGGAGCAACAGAGAAGACCAGAGCAGTCCCACGATGTAAGGCTGTCCAGTATCTGAAGAGGGGAAGGCAGAGCAGGGCAGCCACTCATTACCGCACACAAAGATTACTTTTCCTTCAGGTGGAAATCACTTTCTTGATTTTTACAGTTGTAAACATATGACATATTCAGTGCACAAATTCAGAAAACGTAGAAAAGCAGACACTGTCATTTTAATGGGATTAGTTGATGAACACTGATCGACAATCTGCTTTTTGTCCACCGATGTCCACATGTTTTGGACATCCTTCCGTGATAATGTAGATTAATCCATGGCCACAGAGGAATTCCTTGTTTAAGTGGTTCAATCCTCATGTCTCTCGGTAGAAATGTAGCTTGTTTACAGCACCATTTTCAATACAGAAATAGCGATAAAATCAACAGAGAACTTGACACATTCTATTATTTTCTTAGAATATCATTCTATAATTGGCGTTGCTGGGTCAAAGGTCATGTAATTTTTTAGAACCTCAATGCATACTGACAAGGTGTTCTCCAGGACTTCAGGACCGATTTACATCCCCACAAGCAGATCGAGGACAGTGTTTTTTTCCACACACTTGCCAATTCTGAGTATTATTGCTTCCAAATCAACGCATTTTAAGAAGTGTCCAAGTTTCAGATACCAATGATAGTTTTTAAAAAGTGTTTAGAATGAACTATTTTAATGTGTAGAATAATTACTACCATAAAAATATATAATTTTTTTAAAGTGTATTAGATAACAGGTCTTTAAACATCCAGTCAATCAGCAGACACACTTCTGAGTCAATAAGATGCAGTCAAGGAAAAGCAACAAACGCATCAGCTGCTGGCCATGATTTAGGTGTGAGCTGCTGCCTTGCATCACCGGGTGTCGGGCTCAACTCCTGCCATCAGGGCTGGAGGAAGGGACTACTAAGGATTGAGAAAAACAAGGAAAGAATGAAACAGACCAAAATAGAAGAAAGTGGTGTCAGGGGGTAAAACTACCAGGGAATCGCTCACCCCCAATAGCTACCACGAGTCACTGACTCCTTATGTATTTTTTGTCTTTACACGAGGTAGTCATTTACAGAAAAAATGCAAGAAGTAAATCAGCCATTCTAACAAGCAATGTTTACAGAGTGATTTTACATTTAAAAGCTTTAAGATAACTATCTAGCTTGTAGGCTTCTTCCTGAGCCTCAGCAGGGAACAAAAACCTCCTCGCCAAGGTTTTCCTCGCCGGGCAGGCCTCTGGTTTTCCAGTTGCCTGGGTAATTGTTTCACTCTGCTTTGGCTTCACACATCTAAACTAAGTTTCCTCTTGAATGATCCCAGCAACCAGGAATGTTGGCTGTACGTCACCATGACAACACTTGTCGTTCAAGATCAGCTTGTAAGTGTGCTTATAAGTGTGCAAGGTTACTTATTCCAAATTAGTCTTTGTCCTAAGTACAATAGAGCTTTGTCATAATATAGGCCAAAGGAAGGACTCCAAAACCAGAAGTGACTATAATTTTTTCTTCATATATATGTGTGTGTGTGTGTGTGTGTGTGTGTGTGTGTGTGTGTGTGTGTGTATGTATATGTGTGTGTATATATACATATATATGTAAGTAGGTATTTAGGTCAAATTAATGAATCTGAAAATGATGGCTACTAAAGCCCACTCTATTTACTTTATTTATTTATTGGGGGGGGGTGGTACAAGGCTCCTGTGCCCCTCCCCTCTTCAGGGGTCAGGCTGGAGACTAAGTGGAGGTCAGGAGCTCCTCAGGGTGCTGGCTGAGCAAGGGAAGGGCCCCTGGCATTAAGGGCCTCGCGCTCCCTCCTGGGCGCTCGCCGGGCTCCGACTCCTTGGAGGGTGTGCGGACCATAGGGCCCACAACCCCGTGCAGACTCATTGTCGTACCGGGAGACAAGCTTGACAGAGTGGTCAGTTGAGGGCAATGCCAGCCCCAGCATCTGAACCGTTAAAGCTGCAGGAGACCACCTGGTCCTCAGGGCAGCCCAGGATGCCCTTGAGGGGTCCTTCTGAAACCTGTTTCACCGCCTTGTTGATGTCACTGTATTTGCAGTTTTCCCTGGGAGGTAGGTCATTTCCACAACCCACACATTGGGGGTGGGGACAGGGAGGGTCACGCCAGTGAGTTCCCACTGAGCTCAGGGACGCCCCTGGCCACCATGGTCGTGAGTCCTTCCACAATGCCTAAGTTGTCGTGGAGGACCTTGGCCAGGGATGCCAAGTAGTGGGGTGCAGGAGGCCTTGCTGACAATGAGGGTGTTGTCCTTTCTCAGGGTTCACACCCATCTCAAACATGGGGCATCAGCAGAGGGGGCAGAGATGATGACCCTTTTGAGCTCCACCTTCAGGTGAGTCCCAGCCCTTCCCAAGGTGATGAAGATGCCAGTAGGCTCCACAATGTATTCAGCACTGGCATTGCCCATCTGATGTTGGTGGGACCTCCCTCCTGAAAGCTGGAACGGCCTTTCCGTGGACGACAAGCTTACCGTTCTCAGCCTTGACTGAGCCCTCGAACTTGCTCCTGACTCAAGGCTTCAGCTTTCATGCCTCCAAATTGACACTAGAATTCCACTTCCTGGGTTTGGCCCTTGGTCCTCCCCAGCACAGGACCCAAACTCTGCCTGTACTCTATGTCTGTTACTACTGGCACCCACCTTTCTTCCTCTACCTGCTCTCCAAACCCCGTCTGGACGCTTCGGCGTCCAGGTGGGCTTTTCAGATGCAATATTTGCAATAATTGGGACATGCTTTTATTATAAGTATTGCTTATCTGAAATTAATTTTAACTAGCTGTGCTGTCTTTGTTTTGTTTTGCTAAATTTGGCAACTCCAGCCCCAGGGCTCTGTCAAGAGAATGCCAGCATTCAGAGGATGTGGTTATTGGTTGAACTGAGAGCAGGACCCAGATCTGGGAAATCACCTCCTCCCCATCTTTGGAATGTGCATTCTGCCCGCCATACTCACAGTAGGAGTCATTTTCCAGGACACAGTCTTGACAGAATAAGGTGTTATTGAAACCATCCGGGTTGAAAACATGACTGAACCCAGTTACGGCTTCTATATAAGGTTTAAGATTCTACCAGGCAGGTGGGGAGACTCACTTGTCTTGTTTATTAAAGCCAGTCTGGAGGTTTCTGCCTCTTTCTTTGATTTCTTCTTGCCCTACTTGTGTAGTAGCCAATTTGCGAACCAACAATCATGCCACCGACTTCATCAGGCTAATTTTCACAAGCTCAGATTTAAACACACACGACTCGCCCTTCAAGAGAGAAGATAATATACAATGAATCTGTTGGTGCTTTATTTCACTGGGACTTACTGTTATCTGATGGATTCTTTAATAGCAAGCTCTACATTGTGTGTGCATTTAATCACATACTTTTATTTTATATTGAAAAAAGCACATTTTCTCAAATTATTAAAAGTCGGCTGCTCATTTGGTGAGCATGTCAAAATTTTATTTTACTCATTAATGAAAAGTCAGAAAAAAATGAAGATGTCAGAGAGGAATGCTGAAATCAGACTGTCGAGTTTGATAGAAAATGTCCTATAGAAAATACATGCAGAAACTTTGGGCTATCCGTTAGGTTCCCCAAAAAGTTTGGGGGTTTCTTGGTTTGGGAGCATGGAAGGAGTAACCCAGAAACACTTTGAGTATCCAAAAAGGAGTTTATTGGAAACTCAAAGTGCTAAAGGAATGAACCAGCCTCGGGGGAAGGGCTATTGGCTATTTTTATAGGAGGGTGGGGGTAGCTGCAGGTCTTAAGGAATGTAGGCGGCAGGGTGGGCTTTGGAATTCAGGATGCTGTACTGCTGCATGTCACTCAAAGTCCTGAGACTGTTGAGACAAAGAGTCTGTTAAGAAATTCACTAAGATATTAATAAAAGACATTAGTTAAAACAATGAGGATCATTATTACCAAAAGAGACTAAGAAAAGGGCCCGCTGAGAATCCCACCCACATGCTGTGCAATGAACCCCAGCACAAAATGATGTGACCCAAACCTTTCTGCGAGCCCTTGTCCTATCACTAAATTCTCTACCAGAGAGTGGGAAAAAAATCACACTTTGCCAGTATTGACAAATCGGTGTCAGAGTTGTAGGATATCTAGTCCCTAATCAATTGCTAGCCAGGCAAAATTACAACTCCTGAGACATAAGACCCTACTAGAAAATGACCTGATGTAATAGTGAAAGGCTCTTGATCTCCTTTTTAACCTTTAGTTCTATTTCTGGATGATTTTATTCTGCCTAAGTATGCTATATTCAGAATGTCATAATGTGGCATGGAAAAATAAAGGAGAGACACATAGTATGTGCAATCCCCTTGCCATTCTGTTCTGTTCTCATCCTGGGATGGGAGATAAAAATCTGCTCTCCCCTCACTTCCTCGATGTATCTGGGAGAACCTCATCAATAAACAGTTGTGCTCATATTTAAAGATGGGGGTTTTTCAAACAGTGTCATCAAAATGAGACAACTATTTCAGATGGTGCGCATCAAAAAAAACACAATCTGTTCCAATACTGACAGAAAAATTGACCAACATACGGTCCCAAATTAGTCTTGCGAAGGACTTCTAAGTCTAATTTTTCTGTGTTAAATGTTGACATTCGCGCTAAATTTAGAATCTGGGCGTGGGGGAAGAGAGAGCTCTTTTCAACTGATTTTTTTTTTTTTTTTTTTTTTTTTTGGAGGGTTAAATGCATAGTCTGCTTGTCTGCAGATGTCAAGAGGTTTCCTAGGTTGTAATAGGTCCCTAGCAGGCCCAGACGGCTTTTTCTGATCTGCGTCCTCACTGCTGCGAAGATTGACCATTGTTCAAAGCTGCCTTTTTTTGAGAGAACTGCTATTGGCCAAAAGGAGCCACATCTCCAGAGAGGATACCCTTTTCTTCTGAGGGCCACCCATAGTCAGTGACTAAGTGATTAGGGTACAAAGGCTTGACCCTCTGTCTCAAGGCGGGGGTCAATCGATGAGTCAATCTATGGCATAATTCTCACTCCAGAGCAGCTCTGGGGCCTCAGAGCGACGCTAGACTCCAGCTAGGCCCACGTTCTTGTTTAGCATTTGATTCCTACCCTGCCTGCTTACTCAGTCCCCTTCTGAGAACAAACTTCAGACTCTCTTCCTCAGACTCTGTGTCCTAGGAAACTGACCTAAGATAAGGGTTTACAGTGAAAAGTACACTTCCTTCCTGCATCTTTCCTTCAGAAATCCAGTTCACTCAGAAACCAGTGTCTTGGGTAAACTTACAGAAATATGCAATGTGTGTATATATGTATGTATATATATGTAAATGTTAGATATTTATTTTGTAGATTAATATTTATTTTATGTGAGTAAGTCATCATACACTATTCTGCCTTTTTTTAAAACGATGTTTCTTGCACATGGTTTCTAACCAGTGCAATTTTGTTTTTCCTTTATGAAAATGGTTGGGTATTCTGTTGTATAGACCTACTATAATTAAGAAATTGGTCCCATCATTGTGGACACGTAGATGGTTTTCAATGTTTAGCTTTGAAGTAAACATATATAGCAATGTTACAGTAATACCCATGATTGTGTGAAATATCATAAAGTATAAATACTTTTATAGGAAAAGTTCATAGAAGTGGAATTTCTGGGTCAAAGGATACATGCATTTGTATTTTAGCAGATGTAGCTTAAGTGCTTTCCACAGAACTTAAAATAATTTTGACTTCTACTGAAAATAAGTGGGCATGACTGTTTCTCTAACCCTCCCCAACAAAGGAGATACGTAGCCACTTTTTATGTTTGCCAATCTGCCGTGAGAAATGGTGCCACCTATAACGAATGACTTTATGCATGTATTTATATGTTTAGGAATAATTTGCATTTCCCTTTCTGGGCACTACTTATGTTTCTTGCCATTTTTATATTCGATTTTAGCTGTTTGTTATTCATTTTTAGGCATTTCCTACATATTAGTAAAATTTACTCTGTGATATGCGGTAATATTTTTCCAGGTTTATTTATTTGCCTTTTCCCTGTGTTTATAAAGTTTCAGTGCAGAATTTTCTCTTGTTTTTAGATAGTTAAATATAGAAATCTGTTGTTTTGTTGTTTGATTTTTGTGTGGTACAGCCAAGTTGTTCTCTGATTCAAGATTATTTTGAAAATTCTCCCATAATTCTATGAGTTTATTTTTTCTTTTTTTTACATTTAATCTGTTTAATACATCTGTAATTTATTCCAGTATAAAGTGAGATCAGTAATCCAATTCTCTTTTTGTCCAAATAACTAGTTTTTTCAATATAATTTATCAAAGAATCCATCTTATGCCTATTTTATTAATGACTGTTATTTAAACATTGATGTTGGGTTTAAATATATTTCAGGACCTATGGAGGTGATGAGATGATTTTCCCACTTTTTCTCTAGAAATTGGTGAATTATTGAACAATCTTTGCCTCTCTGAACTAAATAACACTTATTTAATTTGTGTTATTCTTTTTAATGTACTTCTTAGTTCTGTTGCTAGGATTTTCATATAAATATTCATAAGTGATATTGAGTTATAGTTTTATTTTTTGATATCTTCGTGGATATATTGGTTTCATTAAAAACTGTAATGAAGGTTTAAAAATCTTTAAAAGTCATACCTCTACTTGCTTTGGAACACAGAAGCACAGAGTCACACAATTTCTTAAAGATTTGTAAAGTCTTCAGTGAAAATAATTACACCGTGGAGGAAATCCTTTAACATTTTCCCCCTCTTCCTATGCCAATCAGTCTATTTATATTTCCTGTCCATTCTGAAGTCAGTTTTTGTAATCCCTCTTTTGAACCAGGTCCTCAAATGTATTTTATGACACTAGGCTATGCACTCTCCTGAATTTTTCAATTCCTCTGTATCTACGTGTCATTCCTTCATGAAAATCTTTATTTTGCATATTTTTTATTTCATTCTTTTGACCTTAACTACATTAAGTGTTTTTATCCTGCTTTATTGTTTTGAAGATTTCAGTTTGGAATTATTTCTCAAATCTGCCCTTTTTTTTTTCAAAGTTTTTAATTTATAGCTTTATCTTTATCAATTCATTGATGTTTCTATCAATAGGCTTATCTTCTTTATGCTTGTTCTAGTATTTTTTTTTTTTTAAAGGAATGGTCCAGGCAGGAATGAAGGCCAATAGGCTGGCATGTAGGAAGAAAGAGGAGGAAGAAGCAACTTTATTTATTATTATTTATGTTTATATTTTATATTTATATTTGAATCCCCTAAGCCAGGACTTGAACCCAGGAGTATGTGGCCTGCATCCTTCAGAGGCGATTGACCTAACTGCTACTCCGCCAGAGCAGGCCTTTTTCTATTTTTGTGATGTGAATTTTTAATTATTTTACTGCTAGTCTTACTTTTAAAAAATATAAATATTAGGACTTTGCATTCTCCTCTAAATGCTGCTTTGTATGTAGCTCAGAGGTTTTACTATGTATTTTTATTTTAAAGGACAGCTGCAGGAGGGAAGGAAAGTGAGTGAGCAGCAGGCAGGAAGAGAGAGGAGAAGGAGGTATTTTTATTCAGTTGTTCATCCTGGTTGTTCCTCCAGGATGTGCCTTATTATGTGTTTTCATATTTCAGTTTCTGTTTTCTCTTCAATAAAAAAGGTTTATCATTTGTTGATATAGTTTTATTATTAATGTCTAATTTAGTTGTATTAGGTAAAAGTAATATGGCCCCAAATGAATGCGGCAAATAGTATTTCTATTTTTTGTGTTTTTGAGCGTCACGTTTTGTGACTATCTCTTGGACACATGTAGAAGATGTGTTTGTGTTTGGAGAGCACAGAGTTACATAAATTAGAGCCACCTACTTAATCGTTCTTTAAGATGTTTGAATCCATGATGAAAAGACACAGAAAAATGTACTTTTTAAAGATTTTTTTTTAATAATCCTTTTAACATTTCTTTGTTATAGATTGTTCCCGGTGTTGAAGCGAAAAGAGAGAGTTGGGGCCACAGAGTAGGAGAAACAGGGGGACAAGAGGCAGTATTATTGTTTTTAAAATTGTAGCCTACTCTTATCTTTCGCTTTACAGGTTGTAAGAGCTGTATTACTTGGTGGAACACTTTTAAGAGCCTTTAGTGGACACAAAATAGTTAAGATTTTTGTAGGGTGGCTGATTTAGGAGTAGTGATGACTGATACATAATTTGAAACTTACTTTTTTTCTATACTAATGATGAAGGTCCTTAAATATCATTTTGCTACAACTTTGATGAGAAAAAAAATACCAACTCACTTGAATGAAAGACAATATTCAAGACCTGATTTTGTTATATGGTATTTTCTAAGAACGTCCCAAGAACCTATGCATGAAGTTAGGTGGGACTGATTGCACTCCTGTTAAATCTTTTTGTGAGCCGGATATTAGAGGTGCTTTGGTTCAACTTAGCAGTGACCTCTGTGAAGATCTGGGCGGTGATGGACTTCACATGCCTGGAGCCGTTATAATCGGGAAAATGGGGACCAGCAGAAAAGGGTTTGGCTTTGCCTCTGAGGATCATGACCTTTGGTAGAGACTGGGTTCAAGTGTGGGCTGATTTAGGAGTGGGCTTGGGATACCTTCTCCTGGAATATTCTAGACAGATAAGCCTTGGTAAGAAAACCACATCCGCCTCACCCATGCAGTCGTCCATCCAGTTGTCTTTTGCCATTAAACACTACGTGCCAGCCACTGGCACAGGGCTGGTGTGTGTGTGTGTGTGTGTGTGTGTGTGTGTGTGTGTGTGTGTGTGTGTCTTCTTTATATAATCAGATAAAATGAGTATTTACGATATAAACATATATGGCTAAAACAAACATATATCCACTGAATCATCACCACAACCCCACAGTTAAACGCAAGTATAATCCCCATTTTACAGATGAGAAAACAGATGCTTAAAGAATTATCCAAGATGGCAGAGTTGGGATTTTAAATCAAGGTATCTGGCATGCCCTGGTGGAGAGGGGTTGGTCACAGTCCACATCCATCCCAAGATCCCAGGTGCGCATCCGGGGGACAGGGGCACAACCAACATGCACAACTTAATAGAATAAAGCACTTTGCATGCCTTTCTCTTCCTGCCTGCACCTTTCCTGTAAAAATAATAAAATAAAGGGCTATGACTCCCAACTAGGTCTTTCATATATGAAAAATAAACTAAAGAGGGGCACCCCGCTGGGGTAGTGGTGAAGTCAATCGCCTCCAAAGCAGCACAACACATACTCCTGGGCTGGAGTCTGAGTTTGGGGGAAACGACTAGTGTGAACAACTAAATAAATAAAGATGCTTTTTCTTCCTCTCTCTTCCTGCCTGCCTAATTGCCTTCATTTCTGCCTGAACTTTTCCTTTAAAAAAAAAAGAAAAAGAAAAGACTAGAGAGACCTCTTATCCTCTGGTTGTGGAAAGGATGGAAGAGCTGCCCTTCTTATCCTCCCACTAAGGACAAATTTAAAAAAAAAACCTGGAAATCGAATATAAAACAAACCGAAGAAGACTCAGAAAGCTGGACAAAGAAAACAGAATGGCTAGGGACCTCAGGACCACAAGAATGGCTTGTGCTAAATTTCCTAGGTGTTTTCATTCTCCCTGATAATCTCCACTAGGTCCTGGAGGAGCAAACAACGCATAAATGCCAACAAATGTAGAAAACTAAAAACTAAAAAAGCCTGTTCTTTCGGGCCGGAGGACAAGAAAGGGTCAGTCTGGCAGGACTGACCACGTTTAAACATAATGGACCTACTGCAGCCAAAAGCACAGGGAAAACGACGGCCCAGCCCCGCCTGCACCCGAGGCTGAGCAGGGGCCTGGACTTCCCCACTGGCCAGGCCCAGGCCACCTGCACGCTCCTCCCCAAACAGGTGCTGCCTGAACAGGCCCTGAGAGCTGAGGACTTGGCCATAGTCAGTCACAGGCCCATCCTCCAGAGCTCCAGCGGAGCCCCTTGGAAGAGCTGGGCCTTCCACCATCACCTGGCCGTGCGAAGGCAGCATCACCCTTCCCCCAGGAGTTGGTGTCGGAGGAAATGTGCTACAAATGAAGATTTTAATAAGATCCAGACTCTCATAACATAATCACCCAAATATCTGGAACTGATTTCTTAAATCATTTGCTTTCCACAGAATCAGGAAAATGTCAACTAGCATGAGAAAAGACAATCAGCAGATGGCAAGAACAAGAGGACACAGATCTCAGATCAGACTTTTTTTTAGAGAGAGGCAAGAAGGAAGGGTGAGGAGGAAGAAGCATTGGAAGGAAGGAAGGAAGGAAGGAAGGAAGGAAGGAAGGAAGGAAGGAAGGAAGGAAGGAAGGAAGGAAGGAGGGAAGGAAGGAAGGGAGGGAGGGAGGGGGTGGAGGCAGAAACATCTTTATTTAGTTGTTGATTTTGGCTTTTCATCCTGCAGGTCACGGAACCCAGGCCTTTGGGCTGTATGCGGTCCAACACCGTTGTCTCAGCCG